>VZTU01023032.1:4895-17289 GCA_013400835.1 Zapornia atra
AATCTATACAATGCATAGTAAGGTCACACCTCTTCTCTAAAAGCTGTATCTAAGAAGGTCAAAAGTAACCACAGTAAGGTTACTTTGTATTAATACTGGCATTGTGCATCGCTAATTAATAGTACACCTCTTTCATGAAAGAACCAGGAACTTTAACTTTCCAACTTTTCGATTTCCAGTCAAGTATATTTGTATATGATGCCGAGTTGGGTGATCTGCATTCTTTCTATTAACCAATGTAATAACTACCAACATCCATAGTGAAGTCAAAAAATATATCTGAAGGACACAGAATTGTCCCTTTAATAGAAACTAACACTTTCCGCAGTGGATTCATCAAGGGGAAAATAATACATAATAGATGAAAGACAGTAGAGTTCAAGGTAAAGGTTAATAGATATATTAGTAAAAAGTGGCCACAATTAAAAATAACTACAGGAATTTCACCTCTAGCAACACTTTTAAAAAAACCCAAAAAAACCCCAAAAAAACCAAAACTATGTGAGGAAGAAAAATGTTTACTGCTGGTTTGGGCTTTCTAAAAGGTTTTTCAGTGGGACCTGATTCTCCAGAAGTGCTAAAAATCTACTTCCTAAAGTCAAAACTGGAAAGTAACAAATCAAATTGGCCAACAATGTGATTCAGTTCCTCACAGTGAACTAAACTGGAGCCACTGAGTATCTCTGTTCACTTTAAGACAGGAGAGTTTGTTGGGTTTTGTTTTGTTTGGGTTTTTTTGGTTGGTTGGTTGTTTTGGAAGTATTTCCCAACAAACTGCAGTAAATCCTATAAGCAATACTATAATCCATACATTTCAGTTTTTACCTGAAATCTACATCCAAATTTTACATGATCCTTATGATTAATGATTTAACTCTGTTTGCTTAAAGTATGAACCATCTACAATGAGTGTATTCCTTGTTCTGTGAAAGAAACACATCACAATGATTTCATACAATATAGAGAAACTGTTTACTCCAAATAAAATGTAAAACAAGATTTGTTCATGCTATCTATTACAGACATGAAGGGGAAAAGTTACATTAGAAGGAAGGATGGACTGAAAATGCTAAGTTCATCAGCATTTGACACAATAGTCTGACACAATCAAGCTCAGAATAACATTTAACATGACAAGAAATCTTTGGGATACAGGTATGCAATGGGCAAAAGTAATATTTGAGCTAAAGTTTGTCTATCTAAATTTATGGTCATGTAGCTCTGACTTCTGGAATGCATGGATTTTCTGCCAAAATGTGGTGTGCTCTTAACCTAAATGTGTTACAGTTTTTACCTGCTGAAATACCTCAATTTATTACTGAGAGACTAATTAGGAACACTGATGTAGCAGCCAACATAAAAGCATCCTATACAAATCAGTTTTACCCATTTCATATGTGAAGAACTGCATTGGTTTACTTTGACTCCTACTGCTTGTAGGAGGGAAGGAAAGTAAAGTGAAAAAATCATTCTTGATTCACATCCCTCATGCTACTTGCAACTGTCTAGGCTATATTCAACCCTCTTCATCTCTTTTCAGTCAGAGGCCTCCCCTACTCAGGTGTTCCTCATACCACTTGCAGAAAGTAAAGCAATCCCTTCCCATAAAATACCCAGTACTCAGAAAGACAACAGCTGTAAATAAACACCATAATTCCAGAACTTAAATTGTTCATTGGAAATGTAGAGTTTTGCAAATGAAGGTGATTGTTTGACAATCTAGTTAGTCACTCCTCATACAAAAGCTGTTCTATATATTAGACCAGCCCTGGAGACCTTCTCATAAATACTTCTTTTGCAAGACTGCAGAAAGAAAACAAGTATGTTTTGCATTTGGGACACAAGTGCACTGTGGGTTCATATAGTAAGATACTTATTTGGTGGTTGGTTGTGTTGTTAGGCTTTTTTTCCCCCTTCCTGATGATTTCTATTATAGTTCGTTCATCAGATTGTTTCTAAGCCCTTAGCTGATGGAGGTTTTTCCAAGCACTCATATAATCTTACAGTCTTGTTAACAAGTGGTAACTGTCAACTCAGTTAAAACTGCTCAGTTCAGCTGCTGTTCCTGTGACTACATTCATCTGTACTGAACTTCAGCCAGTCTTGGTTGGTCTTTCTCATGTTTTCTTCTTAATAGCTTAGTGTAATTACTGATATTTGTCACCTGTCTCTACCCTGTCTTCCACAAATAGTTTTAAGTGTTAAGTGGCATTAGTTTTCCCCATGTGCCAGTTTTGTTTTGTTTTTTTTTTAGGTTCTGGTGGTCGTTATATTGGTATCTCTGCACACTTTGGACCTCAGGTACCAAAGTAATTTTGATATTATTATACCAAAGTTATTGGGTTAGGTATTTCTTCTTGGATTACCCCACCAGGTACGTGTGATTAATCACTATTCATTTGATGATTTGCTCCACAGCACCTCAGTTTGAGATTCTACATCTGATGTGTTCCTAATAAATGGACTGTGCCATGCTTTCCAAGGTCTCCCATGGTAAAGAGGTTTTCAAAAATTCTTTTAGCTTTTCTGCAACAGGCTTGTCTTGATCTCTTTAAACCTTTTATACCCCAACTGTCTTTTGGCATAACATTCTCTGGTAGGCTTCATAATCCTGATATTTCTAAATATTTTATTTTTTTTTAATTGAAAGTTCTTCCTCAAACTTTCTTTGATGGGTTACTGTGCTTTACAATTAACACATGAGATTTTTCAGTCTACTTCTCTCCTTTGGAAACAATACCACTTAAGTCTCTGCCTTTATTTCCCCTCTCTGTGTTGCCATTTGGTCATTTCAAGTTCTTTCAGACCTTCATGTCTTTCTGGCAGGTGCTTTGCATTTGCTTTAAGCAATGCTTAAGATAAAGTTTCGCTTCAGTTCTTCTTTTGGAGTTCTGATGACTAGATAATTTATGAAGCAATTTATTATAGAGACTTTTGACACTACGGTTCAACCTCAACATAAAATCTGTCCTGCCTTCCAGGCAGAAAGTTAAGTCCTCCGCTATCACTGCATTTTTCCTGACTTAGAAGATATCTGAAGACCCTCAAACATCATCATCAACTTTGTTATTCTATTCAGCAGGGTAATGACAATGCTCTTGTAGCTATATAACATCTGAAATATCTGTACAGATGCTCTTTGATTTGCTAAAATGGTCACATCATCATGATTTGTCTCAACGCTTTCATATAGAAAGCATTCATGTATCAAAGGTGTACAAGTCTTGCTTCTGTAATACTTTACCAGGTACAAAATTATACCTCTTTAGTAGACATCTGAATTTAATCCTGAGTTGGAAGGGACCCGTATGGATCATCAAGTCCAACTCCTGGCTCCACACAGGGCCAGGCAAATCAGAGCATGTGGCTGAGTGCTTTGTCCAGATGCTTCTTGAACACAGCCAAGGTCACAGCACTGAGCCCTTCCCTGAGGAGCCTGTTCCAGTGCCCAAACATTTTTTTTTTACTTTACAATGAAAATGTATAATTAGTATTAAGTAGTAAAATAAATATAGCAATAAAACATTTAAAAGTATTAATAAAAATAGATTATACACTGTTTTGTTAACACGTACAGACGCCTTTTCCTAAGCAGAGTTTTCTAACTTAAAGGAAGAGTTCTGTTTGTGGATAGTATGTCTTCTATTATCAACGTATTATCACAAGAATGACAGGTCTTGTGACTAATATGAAAAGATCTCTCCAGTGGAACCTTAATTATTGGTATGTCTTTTATATGTGACTTTGAAAAGCTGAACTATTTGTACTGATACCTTACTTATAATATATGCTAATTCATTGGAAGATAATGAAAGGAACAAACACATTTTGGCAACGGTTAAGATCACACATATCTGACAACAAAACAGACAAGGACATACCAATACCCCATGCCACAGAAATTAATTATACACTAAGCCCAAGGTAAATCCCAAGTGCAAACTTATGAATACAAACTATTATCCCTGATGACTGGGATTTTTCCATCTTTGTAACATAAAGAAAAATTTCAACCTTTTGTAAGAAGCCAAATGAAGATTTGTTACAAGTGTTCGACATAAAGGACAGCTACACTACTACTCTTGAGTAACAACTTAGAACAAGCTTTTTTGGTGAGCTTATTCCCCATATCCTTTAATAATACTTTTCTACTGAGAGACATCTTTGCAAATGTCCTATCTCTTGTCACGAACAGCTTCAGACAGGCAACCTATCTTTTAAAAAACCTCATCTAAATTCTGCAGGGAACAGACTCTTTAGCAAATGGACCCAAGATCACATGAAAACAAAGACGACTTTAAAGTTACTCTGTTCTAACTCCAGACATAAAGATTTCCCTCTGCTCTGGTTCCTGGCTGTGAGTCATTGAGCGTAATCTGAACTCGGCTATCACCTCCATGCTTCCTTTCCAAACAAATCCATTTGTGTTCTTCTAATTGTTATTTAAAATATGTTTTAGTTGCAGTTGATACACTTGTGGGAGTAACTACTTCAATGAAAAAGAACTGCATGTCAAGAAAGAAACGAAAACTCACCCTGATTAAAAATTAAAACAAAATAAAAATTCTGAAACAATGTTTTCATGGTTTTACAGGCTGGTGTTTTC
Source organism: Zapornia atra (assembly GCA_013400835.1). Taxonomy (NCBI): domain Eukaryota; kingdom Metazoa; phylum Chordata; class Aves; order Gruiformes; family Rallidae; genus Zapornia; species Zapornia atra. The sequence goes on from VZTU01023032.1 coordinate 9,502, forward strand.
CACTACCAATAGAAAAAAAAAAATGTATTTTAGAAATTGTCTACAAATGTGATGAATCTGTAAGTTCACCGCTGTAATTTTAGTTTCATGGACTGTGTTACATGATTAAGGACAATGGAAAAGTTTTACATTTAATCCTTAGATCTCTTGCTTTACTTTTTTTTGGACATTTTTTAATTGCCATTAAAAATGAGCAGGTGTCCTAGAACACAGAGAAATACAAGTCGAGCATTACACATAGTTTTGATACAACAACTGAAAGATGACATGTAGGCAAACTACCTAAAAAGGCTCAGCAGCAATAGGTCAGAATGCAATACATTTAAAATGAAACAACGTGAGTCGTTTACCTTTAGTGCCAAACAGAATATGCCACACAAGCCTCTGAAGACTCCACGGTGAGTCTAGGAATAATGCAGTTCCATACTAATCTTTTTTTCTGACATTTTGAGTTTAATTAATAAGGTGCTAGACCTGGAATACCTATTCTTCTACAGCCATATTCACCTTAGAAAAAGAGGATTTATTTCTGCTAAAGCGTGTTCTGCATGGTTTCACTTGGCACATCCTTCTAAATGAAGGAGAACATACCTAACTGTGGTGATGTGAATTCTATTCGCCTAACTATTGTGTTCGACCTCCTGCACTTTTTACATCTTTGGAGCTTGATATACAGTAAATAAGATTATTTAATCTTGAGTTTCAAGCATTCAACAGAAGTGTTCCAGTCACTGTATAAACAAATTTAAGTCTAAGTCCAGCTCATATTTTCTTTTAGGAATACATCTGGAATTAGTTGATAAAATATAGTGAATAGACAAATGATGCCACAAAATCTTTAAAAAGATAACAAGGCATGTGGGTGTTTAACCTTACACAGGCAATGAACTTAAATGAGCACCTCTCTTAAATAAGGTATTTGAGAAGGAATTGATATGCTAATTCACACTTGAATTGTCAGCATATCTTCAGCTTCATCACCTATTAAGATTAGCTGATAAATATCCTTGAAAATGAAGTTACCAAATTAAAGACTAATATAAAAGGATGCAGAATTACCTTTATTTCCTCACTACCATAGCCTATGGATGTAACTGAAGTAACACTTTTTTTATGATTTGGGTTTTTGAGGGTTTTTTGTTGTCTTTTTTTAATTACAGAAACTAGTATTTTGACATTTCCATATTTTTGGATATAATGATTGACAGAAGCTCTGCACAAAGAGTATGAAATAAATAAAGGATACAGTTACAGAGTAGGTAGTTGTGCCACACCAAAGTTGTGGTAGGTCACCTGTGATGGGCTGCTGAACTCAGCCGCTCCCTCACTCTCCTTCTTCAACAGGATGTGGGAGAAAGTAAAAAAAAAGAAAAGTTCAGGGGTCTATATAAATACAGGTAGATCGCTGACCAACTGCTGTAACAGATTCAACATGAGGAAAATTAATTCCCATTAAAATCAAGTTGAATGGTGAGAAACAGACGACAACAAATAGAACCCCATTCCCCTGCCTCCCTTCTTCAGTCCTTTACCACGGAATCACAGAATGTTTTTGGTTGGAAAGGACCTTTAAAGGTCATCTAGTCCAATCCCCCCCTGCAGTAAGCAGGGACATCTTTACTAGATCAGGTTGCTCAGAGCCCCATCAAGCCTGACCTTGCACATCTCCAGGGATGGGGACTCTACTACCTCTATAGGGAACCTGTTCAGTGATCAACACCCTCACTCCCTCCAATACTGAAGCAGGGAACATGATACATATCAGTTGGTCAGCAGCTATGCAAAGGATGTGCAATGTTCCGCCTAAAGAATGACAATGTCAGCACACTGTGTGCATTGTGATAGCTCAGGAGAAACAACTTGTCTCTGAGAAGGGAGTGATAAAGAGGAAGAGGGAGAAGGATCAGGAGGGCACCTCAAGTCTGCAGAACCAGCTCTGTGGCTCTGTTAGCAAGACAAAAGCTAGAGCTCACCACAAGGACCTGCAATGAAGGAAATTAAGTAAATGGCCATCAAATGTCTTTGAAGCCCACCAAGAGATTATTGGGGGTGGAGTAGGTGGGTGGGTGATAATAAGCTCTCATAATGGAAAAATTAACAATTCCTTGGAAAACCTACAAATATGCATATATTATGAATATGCATATGTGTCTTGTATAAGAGCTGTGTAACTGACCCTTCATGGTGTGCAAATTAGGAACAGTCCCCAGTGCTGCTCAGCACTGCAATAAAGAATACCTGCTAAATAATCACCAAAGCTACTGATTTTTGATTTCGGCTTTCTGGGACCCTGGCTGCTGGGCAGCCCTTTGCCCTTTCTTACCCGGGCTTCCCCCGAGGTGCCTGCCCGGGGCTGAGGGGTTCAGCTGGGCCCTGATGTGTTGGAGCCAGCTGGGTCCGGCATCAGGCAGCTCTGGCCATTCCTCAGAGAGGCCGACCCCCCACTAGCACTTCACTGTGTTGAACCAATATATTACCAAAATTAAAAAGAGCAAAGTACAGATCTAAGCTCAGGAAGTACTGACACAGGGGGCTTGCTAACAGGATGGTTTGAAGTGCCATAGTGGTTATGTCAGAGATGACCTTGCATAAACAATGTCTTATTTGAACAACTCATTTCTAGTGTAGTTGGTCTTGAGTGATTAATGTTCTCAAAGCAGACCCAGGACTGATAAGGAGGAAGCATCCCAAGGATAATTGTACCCAGCTGGAACAATCACAATGACACATGTGCCAGGGGGAGGAGGTAAAAAGTTCAACCTGATGAAGACGCTGAGCCTTCATTGCTGAGCCCCCCTGACGACCACTACCAGGAGACAGTGAGCAGGTGCAATTCAGAGGAGTTTATGGAAATTACTTCCTGGGACTAATTTTAATATGAAGCAGAACAGGTTATATAGGTGCATTGTGAAATACCATGAATATGTAACATTCTACTGTATATAACTAAGGTGAATTGCCGCATTTGGTGTGCGTGCGTGTGGAGGAGTGATCCCCTATGCACCCAGCACTGAATAAATATACCTACTTTATAACTCTTTGTGAGTTGTGAAGTCAGTTTCTGGCCATCAGTACAAAGGTGGCTTTCCCCACAAAAAAAAAGTTAAACATGTAAAATTGTTTAAGTGAGAAATGGCAGTTCCACTTAAAAGATGTTGGTTTCAGAAGTATAATCGTTCAGTGTAAAGAGCATGTAAAAGCCACAGGTCTCCAGCTGCTGGTGTGTCAAAATCATGACAGGGTAAGAAGAATTTAAAAAAAAAAAAAAAGACAATTTTTTTAATGGATTTTTCAGTTTAAAACAATCTCAGGGAAGATTAGATCACCTTGACAATATTATTTTGAACTATTAATTGAAATAACATTTTCCACATAACAAACTGATGTTTTACAATGTGGAACTGACAGACTGTATAAAGCTTCCCTACAAAAACAGTTATTACTTTGACATATTAGATATGATGTTGCTATTTTGACGTAAAAGACCAAGTTTCTTCTTGGTGCAATTCCACATTGACTTAAAAGAAGTTAAATCAGGTAAACACTGTATCCTGTCTTTGGACTAGCATCAAACTTCAATATGTTCATGCTTTTTTGTTTCTTTGGTTGGTCTGTCAAGTCAAAATGCCCTTGTCGGTCTATGGATAGCCATTTCCTGTCAAAGGTCTCCAATGCACGTACTATGCTTCAGGAAACCTCAGATACTCCTGGAACATGATAAAAGAAAGTCAGATTGATCAGATTGATGAAAGCACTATCTCAAGTTTGATTTTTTTTCCCCCCAAATAGCCTTTGAATGTTCAGAGATTCCACTTTGAAAATAATAAGTAAAACCTAAAGGCCCACAACATTCCATGACTTTTACAATTTAAGTGTCCTCAATCTCTCAAAAAGAAACCAAGTAACAGTTGTTGAGTAAAAGTATGGTTACTATCAGGATGGAGGTGGCAAAGGGGGCTTTCTGCATCAACAAAACTAAATAATAATAATAACAATAATAATAACAATTAGCACCACATACACGTGGACATTTTTAATTTGAAAAGCTGCAGTCTGGAGTTAACTTTTTGTAAAAATCCAGTAGGAAATTAGATGGCTAAGACGATACAGGACCATATAATGTTGCACAATATTGACCTCAGATTTGATGACAGCAGTTAAGATGTAGAGGGTACATTTCCTCTCTTTCTTGGTGATGCTGCTCCCTGAGCAGCAGTGGGAGACAGATAGGAGAATAAAGAAATAGGTACTGTGCTGTATTATCAGTGTCGGTTTTCCATCAACTTCAATGGCATTGAATCAAAATGTCATTTAGCAACAGTAAGGGTGACAAGAATTAGGACCTGAGTAATCAGAGAGCAGACAAGCATAAAGTACTGTAAAATCTGAGGTTAGTGACCTAACACAATGAAAATGCTGTAACAGGGAAGAAGAAGATTTCGAGTAATCAGTGAGCAGAAAACCATAAAGACCAAAGTAAAGAGAAGGTACTGTAAAATCTGAGGTTAGTGACCTATGGAGGAACTGTAACAGGGAAGATTTTTTATTATTTTCTTTAATTAAAAGGGATCTATTAAAAAGACAACCTCTAATTTTTCAGTGCAAACATCTATATTCTCAATCTTTCACAGATTTTCTGAGACGTCCTTTGCAAGAGGCCGGAGTTGTCACAGTCTTGAATTAAAAATTGTGAAGCTAAAATCCTTGCTCAAATATTAACTGTGTACTCATTCATTGTTTTCTTCCCCCTTTCGAAGAGCCTTGGTTGAATTAAAAAATTAATCTCTTTCACATTAGAGACATGAAATGTGTTTTTATAGCTTGTTGAACCAAAATACCCACCCTTTTTATTTTCTACATAGGTCTATTCTGGTATAAAATTTTAAAAAGTCATCCAAAGTCCATAAAAGAACAGAAAAATCTGTGCTTGCATCTTTAGGCTGCTATTGATACCACCTTTTCACTAGCTATAGAGGAAAATTACTGTATCTAAATACATTATTTGTGAAACTAACAATCTAAAAAGTAGAAAATGGGATGCATGCTATTTTGGATGCTGACTGTGCCACTTGCATGCATTTCTACAAATGCATGAAAATGGCTAACATGCCATGTGCAAAATCTTTAGACTATAACTTATATACTTTCTTCTTTTTTTTTTTTTTTTTCTTCATTTTTTTATCAGAAGTAATTTTGGAAATGTTTGCTTATATTTAAGCTGAAACACCTAATATACTTTCTTTTAGTTAAACCTCTAACATTGAATAAAAGCATTTTAATTGAAAAACACCACTTTTGTTTCTTCCTTAGTACTTATTCTAAAGTATACATATTTTTCTCTTTTCTCTTACTGTCATTAAATCTAGGAGGTAAAATTGTCTCAGTGTGATCTGAAAAGTTTAGATTCCCCCTCCTAAATTAGAACTAATTTATTGCAATTGCATGTTATCGTATTACGTTGAATTACAGTTTTGAATGACACGTCTGTTACGCTGTAAGTCTATTTTCAAAAAAACAGCAAATTATTTGAGTTACTACCTTGAAAATCCAATATAACACCTGGTATTTCTTTCTTAAGCTAACTTGCAGGTCAATAATTTCAGGACATTTAAAACCCTGTACCTCTCCTCTTCCTTTTCCTGTATTCATACCCATTTCCAACTGTTCCATACTTCCTTATGTCCCCCATCAACACAAATCTGGAAGTGTTTTTGAATTACAGATAAAAATGTCAGAACTAAGCAAAGTGTCATTCCCTTTACCCCCCAGATTTTTGAAGAGTAATGCAATTGAAAAAACACACAGAGCAGAAGAGCTGAAAAGCCAATCCTATTTACCCTTCAGAAGACATCTGAAGTGGAGTAAGAGGTTCAGTATTTCAGAGATCCAAAGGGTTTGTGGAGAAATCAAGTGTCAGTCTTGTTCATTATATTCCTCTGCTCTTCCCTGTAATAGCATGACTCACTCAACCTCAAACCAACACTGATCTTCCCTTTACTACTGCACATTTACTTTTCTCTCCAAAGTAAAAAGGACAGTGAATGTGTACTTATGATCTGCTTCTAGTGCAAGTCTTAAAAAAATATCTGAAGGAGCAGACCTTCTGGAGACAAAGAGGTGAGAAGGCTCAAAATTAATAATGTTATGGACTGAAACATGTACTCCTTTTCTTTCTTAATATTCTTTATTTTCCATGAGTTATCTAACCTGGGAGCATGCAGAAAATGCAGGAGACACACAAACTACTTCAGCCACGACAACTAAGAAATGTTGAAGCCTGCATCCCTACACACAAGTTTATCTAGATATTCGCAGGAGAATCTTCACTCCTCTGAGCTGTCACACTTGGTACCTGACTCCTCACCAGGCCATGGAACATTAATTAGCCCTGCCCCCTTCTTTGTTCATAGTGATGTTTTCATTAGGATAGTATTCATCAGAGAGATGCAAGAAGTCTCGTGGAGCTGCAAGCTCCATTCTGTGGATTCAAGCTGCTTGAGACAAGGGTATTTCTTCCTGCTTAACCAAACTTCCAGTTTCTCCATTGCACGCTTACACATACATACTTGTACCCAGAGATGAGCAATCGGTCAAAATTAACATCATTAGATGCCGTTGATTATTGGGAAGTTTTCAATAAACCCTCCCTAAATAATTTATAAAAAAGAAGTAACTGTGGTTTTAAATTCTTGAAAGGTAACAATACAGAACTACTATTGGAGTTGTTTGTTCAGATAAACATACCCTGAAATACCGAAGAGTTACCCCAAGTGCAACAAAGGTAATTAGTTCAATAATCCCAGAACCACAGAAAATACTTCTCATTTGTACCACAACCTCAATTTTCCAGGACCAATGTTTTTCCATGTTCCTATAAAAACCTTCTGAGTACAGCTAATAAGGATTAATTTTATACAGATTTCCAATCTCCAAGTGACATTTTTTTAGAGCAAAGAAATAATGACTGAGGAATGGGGATATGCTTGATATTAAAATATAACGATGACTTGTTGTCCTAACACTTGTTGTATAACAGATGATGGCAGTAAATTAATCTATCCTCTTGACAGTCATTTCACAATAAGTATAAGAAACCTTATCATTTTCATTGCGGGCCTACCCTACTCTTGTCCTCACTTGTCCTCAGTGTGCATTTCCATGACAATGACTGTAATCATTGTAACAGCATTGTACATAATGACTCTGCTTTCTGTGATGTTACTCCCAAATTGGGTGTGAAAAATGTGAAAGGACAGATCTCAAATGGCAAGACTCTCACCAGTGAAGCAGAGTAGCCTACAGAATTAACAATTGACAGAATTGATAGTGTGCTGCCACAGAACATAAGCTGGTTGCTGAAGCCAGTTCTAGTTCCATCATCACGGCACTTTGTTCACTTTCATCATATTTTGTCCTTTGTTAGTCTGAGTGATTCTTACTGTAATAAGATTGATACGGCATATAGCAATTGTTGCAGTGGTGACATACAATGCAGTTATTTAGCATTTAATGTCACACAATTTAATTTATTGGCTATTCTCACCCAAAATCTCACCCCTTCAGCTACACATTGGACTGCCCCTTCTTTTCACATCACCCACCAACTGCACCTGGGTCCTATCTATCTCTACGGGCTGCAAGGCCAGGGAAGGCAGGGAGGAGTCACCTCAGGTGTCAGAGAGAAAGATGCCCCTGCAGCCCATGGAGAAACCCATGGTGGAGCCGGTGTCTCCCTGCAGCCCATGGAAAAGGCCCAGACCCCACCTGCAGCCTGTGGAGAGGCCCCAC
>VZTU01023033.1:0-40312 GCA_013400835.1 Zapornia atra
AATTATATTTTCATTGAAAACTAGAAAAGCGATGAAATTATGCAATATCCACCAACAGAAATAATGAGACCAAAAGAGAGATGTATTGCTGCTAAAATAAATAAATGCTTGCATCAGTGGTGGACTAGCCTTGATGTTCTTTATTCTCTGTGTAGCAATGAGTTTTAATGAACTGCAGAGGTGTTTTTTGAAATACAAGTAGACTGACAACAGATTTCAAACTGTATGCAACGAAAGCAGCACAGGGCCACATTCCAAATAACAAGGTCATAGGAAAATGTCAAATAGTCAATCCTCGACGACACCTTTGTCCTGTGTAATGAATATGGGTGGTTTCCTATTAGGGGAGAAAATGTAGTATGTAATTACAGACTGTATCATAATGCAAATATTATCAGTGGGACTGAGTCAACATTGCAAAGGGTGACTGTAACTCAAACAATTCACTTTTAGTTTTAATGCTGATTGTAGTAGGATTTGGTTGTTTGTGGTTTTCTTACATCTTGGTGTGTGTGTAGAAGTCCTATTTACACTAAGAAGCATAAACATGCGTGTGTTTTGACCAAACGCTAAAAATTACTACAGGTTGAAAGCATTAATTCTAGGGTTATCCAGCCAAAGCAGTAAAAGTGATGTAATTTTCACCATCCCATTATTATTATTGTTTTCCCAACCAGGCAAATATTACATTTCTGAATCAAAACTTACCAAGCAAGTTTTCAAGCATCTCATATGAGTCTGCACTCATCAAGTTCCAAGAAGCAGAAAGGCTGAGACAGCTGCTAATAGTATTTTGAAATGTTGAAATCCCTTTGAGTAGCAGAGGAGGACCTTGACCTATAAAGTGTCCTCAGCAAATATGCCACCAGTGTAGAAGTTACAACTCCCTTTAAAGGCCAAACTGGCAGTAAAAGTTTTTAATCCTTAAGAGGGATGTAGAAAATATCTAACTCTATCTGAATAAAAAATGCATGATTTTGTGGTATTGATGTTGAAGAAAAACTAGGCAAGAAATGCTCTGAAAAGAAAGAATTAACATTAATTTCTGTAACTTAGCCTAGTCTACATTTTGATTTNTAGCCTAGTCTACATTTTGATTTTTGAGCCAGTCCCTGGCAGGAACTATGCTGCAACAGAGTCATCTTCAGTAAATCTCAAATAGGATAAATAATCAGCAAGTACTTGTCCCCTGTTAAGTCACCAAAAATAAATTAGAGGGAATATGAGCTTCAGAAATCATAAACACAAAGCGCATTTATCGTGCTTTTTCATACATATGGTAATACTTAGTGTGAGGCTGTTCGTTGGTTGGGTTTTTTTCAATTCTGCTTTCACAAAAATGCCTACAAACACTGAAAGTATATGGAGATTATAGCCACCAATTGTCCAGTCGGATTTCTAAGTTGTCCCTTTACCTACTTTCACTTGGACTTTAAAAGTTGCTCATAATCTGCTCTGATAGTAACTCCCCAGAAGATCTCCTGTAACTGAAAACAGAAGAAAATTGCAACTTTCAGTTAAAAAGCTTGGATTTATGTTATTTTCTTGTTGGAGAGCCAGCAGGCAGAACAAGTATCTGAAGGGAGCTCTTCACATCTGTTGGAAATAACTGAAACCAGCTTATGGATACTGCTGAAACACATACATGTTCTTAATTTGATGTAATGACAGCTTCACAAAATCATCAGCTTCTCAATAACTGAGGGACACAATTTTGTGTTTAAAAATGTGTACAAGGGTGACAAACAGTTTGATGTCCTTTGATTGGTCTCCCTGGTGTACCTAGGGTTTTTACATCATAAAAATTAATTTAGCAACGCCTCCTGTTTTGCCACAAATTACTTTTTTTATTGCGTTGTGATGTTGGCAATTCTTCTAAACATTAAAATGGTTTTTTTAACAAAAGTGCATCCCTTGATTTTCCATTTTAATCCCTACATGGGTCCATGAACCCAGACCAAAAGAAAACAAATGGTTCCTATTAGAAGTGATGTTCTTAAAGATAAGATGGAAAATGCCTTGCTCTATCTAATGAAATTGTATAGGATAATCAGTGCAAGCCACATTTTCAGGGACAGACCCTTTAATTTTCATTTTCACCTTCCACGCTCTTAACTTTTATAAGCAAATTTCCTTTGTGTATCTACCAATTAGGCGTAAGGTAGTCTTATGGGTTGTGTGGATCTATAAATACCTGATTTATGTGCACAATATGGCATTCTTGTATATGTAGGCACATTCCAGTATAGGCCATGAAATGTGTGTAAAAATGGCAATCCTTTTTTTAAGGGCTTTCTTACATAAGTCCCCAGATAAAAATTTTTGTCTAGGCTGAGGTATTTTGTTATTTGCCATGGCCCATTTGCCAGACACTCAGAAACACAGGATGAATGCTCTCTCTGAATATTTAAGTTGACCTTGCCACAAGCAAGAGTCAAAAATGTGCAAATGGCTATTGAGAAGCCCAGTGTAAAGTCGAAGAAAATAAGGTCCTTGAAAATGTTGCAACTGAAATAGAATTACTCTGTCAATTTAGAAAAGCATTGTTGGATGAGACTGTGACTGAGCTAAATTGCTTGTTTTGGTTTGTTTGGGGTTTTTTTGGTAGAGACTTGTATGGGAAAAAAAAGAGGATTAAAAGGGTACCACGAATTTTTTTTCCATGTTTAGAGGCTATTAAAGGAAAATGCTAGAACTCTCACAATATTTGGCTATTTCCCTAACTTATCAACAAAATCAATTGTGCCATGAAGCTCCTAAGCCCAGGAACATATAAGAAGAAAGACAATATAGCGGTTTTAAATTAATTTTAAAGGTGCAGTAATATATACAAGCTGGGAATTCCTTAGGAAGGTTGACTTGTCACAGGATGTGCTTCCATGAGAGTTTTCTTTATTAGAGAAGCTGGCTTGTGGACTTTAATTTCCATGGTGCTGTTTGCCAGCTTTCAAATGGCATCAGGACTCAAGGTGAGGTCTTCTGTGATGCTACAATCTAGAATGCAGGAAACATCCATCTTGAAAAACCCTCTAGGAGTGTCCATGTAAGTTAGATGGTGGAGCTGAGATGGGAGACACAGTTGCTTAAACTGATGTCACAGAAAAATAATGCATGGAGTCATGCATTCAGTTACCATGATGGCAAGGTTGAAGATTACATAGACATGAGCAAATCAGAACTGGATTATATTTTCCTGTTGTTTTTTGTTATCTTCCCACCCTTCCCCCCCAATGAAGATTAAAGTTAATTAAAATACTTTCAGATTTGTCGGGAATATCCTGGCTGATTGAACTGGTTGCTAAAGATGGTGTGAGCTTCAAACAAAGCTCATCCAATGACTGGGTCACGTTAAGGTTCCTCCGTCGTATCATGTTTTAAGTCGTGGGCATACTTTCTCAATAAGGATGCTAATAAAATTTCTCTTCTGTCTTGCTATCTATTTTGTAAAGCCTTTTACTATAATATAATGTATATTTTACTGTAACATATTATTCATTCTGGTTGCTGCCTTGAGTTTCATGATATGCTTGGCAGGGTTTGGTGAAACTGTCTAGTAGATGCAAAAAGCAACATGGGGACACCAAGCACTAAGAAACTGAGTCTCATAAATCTTATAACTGGACTAAAGTAGATTACAAACAAAGAAGTTGAATGAATGTCATTTGACATCAAAGAGAATTACTGAAAACATCTGGGTTCATGAGAAACAGAAAAGGTAGATGATTTCCCTTAAAACCCACAAAAAAAAAACCCCTAGTAAGTTCCTCTTGCTTGTTTCAAATTCCTTCTTTCCCCATTCTACCTTTGTAACCTTTAATTTCTGCTACAGGTATTCACGATATAACCAAAAACGTTTTTAGAAGGTCCCCTAGCCCTGTTACCTCTGAGCGTAGATTGCCAGGGTTATGATGATGGACACTCTGGGGTTCCATAACCAAAAGTCAGAAACTTGCTGTTTGGGACAGGGCTGTGCGTCTCAGCAGACCCACAGGGGTGAAGTGTTGCAATATAATATGTAATGTGTGAATTAGTCAGTACAGCGTAGTGCATAGCAAACTTCAAGGTGATTTGTTTTGGTAGGTGGAGCAAAAAGAGGGGCTTTTTTTGTTGTCCCATAGGAAGCCTATGATGCAGGACACTGCAGAGTTTAAGGCAATGGATTACAAGAGATGTTAAGAGCTGTCCACCATGTGACAGCCCGTAACGCTGTTGGCTAGGCAAATTTGTGACAGTAGTCCTCAGTTTGGACATTTGCAATCATGTTTATTTTTTGAAAGCTGAAGGGGATGTGGATGAATGAAACGAGTAATTCCTGAGTGTAATCTGTAATATTTTCCATGTATGGTTAGAAATGTAAACATGTCAGGAACTGGTTCAAGAGGCCAAGAGGTGGAGGTGGAAGGGATGTGTTTTAGCCTGTTTATAAGTCTGAAACACTAAGAAACAATGCTGAATAAACTAGTCGTAGGTCTAACTGTTCACTTTGGCACTTGCACTTCTTTTTTAAGTGTCTACAGAAATTGCTGGTATGTCAGCCTCCTTCTAGAAGAACAAGACAGAACAGAAAGCTCTTTTCATCAGGCCACAGATCAGGCAGCAGACAGCAACTTTGGAAAGCCTCCGATCAGGATGGCTTGAATTAGAGATGAGCCCTCTCCCCTTCCAAGTGAGCACAATGCTAGGCTGAACTGGGAATTGGATCGTGTTTAAACTTTGTGTCTGGATTCAAAATGCAGTAGAGTTTTGCTGTACCTGTTCCAAGGGCTTGGCTTAAGCTAAGTTCTAATTAGGGCTAGTAACTTAACAGAGACATGCTCTCTGTGTTGCCATCAGTGGCTCTGTTACCTACCTCCTCTGCTGATATTTTAGAAAAGATAAACTGTCTCCAGGGCACATCTGGTCTCTGAGGGCTGCTTGTAGCATTCCGTTTTAACATATTAAAAGGAAAAAATGTTAGTTGATTTGGTAACTCTTTCATCTCCTTATAACCTGATAGATTTAGAAGACACTTGCTATGAATAATCTCCCAATAAGTGAAAGCAAGATAACCCCTGAAGAAATCGGTAGCTTTTAAATGGTTGTTTTCAAGTCCAATGCAACCTGTTCTTTCCATAGATTAAAAGGGGCAATGACTTGAAAATGGGCATCATAGCAGCAAGAGGACAAAACTTGGCAAATGTTTCTGAAGGTTTTTGTAAATGTGCATGACAAAAAACAGAGGAGCCCCTCTAATTGGTTTTCAGAGTCCCTCTTCTGAGACTGATTGGAGTTGTGCTGCTTAATGTTACCATCCACTCTTTCTAATCCCTTGCTGCATAGTGAAGGGGAAAGATTTGCGGGACTGCAGGAAATGCAGCCCTGCTTTCTACTCCCTGATGGTCCACATGCTCTTGTGGAAATAACTTAGGTTTATTAAATAAGTTTAGTGCCTGCATCTCACTGTTGACTAGCCTACTTAATGTGGCTTTTTGCTGTGAAGCTGAGGCCAGCTGCAAAAGGATCTCAGCACTGGCAAAGCCCCTACGCTAGGAACGGAGGTGCTGATTTCCCTGGCTAGCAAAATGGAAAGAGGCACAGAAGGACTAAGCTCACATGGCACACAGGTATGTGTCCTCTTGTGAGTTTACCCTTAGGCGGCTCTTTTTATTCACACACACACACACCGCCCCTAAACTAGTGTTTTATAGAAACAACATTTATTCTGTGCATGTGTTCATGGCACAAATGTACACCGAGGTCAGGGAATGTGGGAGTTGGAAGATGTGCATTTGGTTACACTATGTGCCTTTGAAACACAGCATGCAAAGGGCAGGCCTCAGCCGTGCTGCACTGCAGAGCCCTGATCCACTGCTGGCCTGCCCTGAGAGGAGGGTGCAGCTGCTCCCTGCTGCCTCCCCTGCACTGGTAAATCGCTGTGGGTGAAGCTAAAGGGCAGAAACAAAACTTCCCCTTCCCCTCCCCCATGCCAGGAAGGATGTTAACTGCCCCACAAGGGCTTTGGCCTTCCTTGTTCCCCCCATGCAGGCAGAAGGATAACCTCGTGATTACTTTAAGTTCACGGGCTAATGTATATAAAGTCTGAATTTAGGTATACAGAGTGCCATGCGGTGCTTTAGGCTGCTTTAGCATGCATGGCATCCACATCTTGTTAACATGCCAACCTAATTCCACTCTTTTGCTTCAGAGACAAGTACCACTTTATTAGCCACAAATCTATTATCTTCCCGTTTGAAGGGCTCTGAATAGGCTTATAGCAACAGTCTGCTTTTGTAATACAACAAGTCTTTTCACGTAGATAAAAATACTTTAATAAATGAAAAATAAAATTCAACAGTGACAGAAATTCCAGTCGTTCCTTTCATCCTCCCAGTGTGAGCCAGCAGGTGCAACTTGACATTCTTTAAACAAACCTTCCTCCTGCTTTGTGGCTGAAGAAAGGCTTTGGCAAATGCTTATCCTTTGATATGATGTGTACTTGACAAAATTCACAGGGAGATCTGAACTGCTGCTTTGAAGCAAATTCTTATTAGAATACTGGAGAGCTAAAGTGCACTGTGATTTGGCTCGGTTGCTAGTAAGACATCAAGTAAAATGTGCCCATTATGTCAATTCAAAGTCAAGTCTAAACACACTGACTTCTGAGAAATCTGAAGAGAATTTGTGGCTGTGCGGCTCTGCCTGCTTTATTGCTTATCTAATTTGCATTTCCTTCTCTGTCTGTCAGTTCCCCTCTGCATTTCTAGCTGAGTGGTTGGTGAATCATCTGGAATTCATTAAATATTTTCCATTACTATATTTTACTTTTGCCTTTGAAACCTTCTCCTCTCCCCCAAAATGTGCTGTGCTTCCAGCTGCACAGGAAAGGAGGTGGGGACCCCTCTCCCTTTCATGGTTTCGGGGTTGTTCCAGATTCATGCTCCATCTATACAGCTATTCAGTGGGGAATACTTGATCTAGAATATCTGGGAAGGTGCCATGAAGAACAGGCCTACAGTGAGGATGGGAAGTCTCATGTTGTTGTGTAAACCTGAAAAAAGTTTTATAGGTCAAATGAAATTAATTCATTTTATCTGCTCTGGAAAAAACAAACAAACAGAGACTGCTAGAATGCTTTCATCCCTTCTCTCTCCTTAGGTCTTGAAATTCTCCATGAAATGTTCCAGTTTGTTGCAATGTCTGTCTGTCTTTCCTGCCTGTGAGTAACCCCCCCCAGCCTCATGATTTCTTGCTCATACACAGCTGGCTGCTTCAGACATGACTTGCCGAGTCTGGAGAGTGATCTCAAAATACCTGACCTGCCTCCTCCACAGCAGATGGCAGATAACACCATTCTGGTAGAGGATCTCTCTGATCCTAACAAGCTGTCCTGATTTCACAGAGGTATTTCAAGATGAGGCTTCTGGAAGCTTAGGAAATGCTAGTTCAAACTGAAATTTGGTGTGATTTTGAGTATGAGCAACTATGAGAACAACCTCCTTTGCTTAGCTTATTCACTTTCATTTGACATATTTAAATCAAGGCTTGATATATTCCCAACAGAGTTTTGGTAGTCTAAAAAGAAATTATCATCTTGAAACAAGATTTTCTGGTGTGGTCATCAGTGCCTGAGGCATTCACAGAGTTAGAGTAGATAACTATAACAGTCTATCCTAGCCTTAAAATGTGCTAGGGATTTTTCCATCCAGCCATTTTCAATATATGGAAATAGTGCCTCTAGCTGGGGGGGTGGTAGCAGTTCTCCATGGAGGTGAACAGAAAGGTTTTACTGGTCAGTGATGGTCAGGAGGAGTAGATGCCTTCAGTGGTCAACCCTTGGAAGGCTCCAGCCCTGCAGAACATGTCCTAACTTGCTCCATCTGACACCTGCAAGTCTGAAGCCTTTCTCTAGGTTTAGACTGAATAAATGAATGTAGATAGTTAGTTATTGCTTCCAACATCAGAAGCAAGCAAGTAAAGGGAAAGGTGCTCCAGGCTTTTGTCCTGCTGTCACAGGACAAGTGTTTGGAATGGTTGATTTCTTTTAAAACATTCAAGAGAAGAGCTACATTTCTTTCTTTTTCCAAAAGCTAACACGTAAAAAGAACAGACGATATGTTTTGCTTCGACCATTCAAGTTGCATCTTAACTATCACACCGTTGAGCAGGTGTGAAGGCATACATATGTACACCAAAAAAAAAAAATAGGTGCCTTGGAGAAGGGGGTTGGAAAGACACTTGCAAGGAGTACAGAAGGCTCTATGTGTTGAGACTTGAAGGGTACTGGGCCTCTCAGATGCGGTGTTGGACTTGCCTCAGGTATATACAGGTCTGTCTGCTCAGTCTCAAGTGGTATAAAATTGCAGTTTGAGACACTGTTTTAGGAGAGGTTTGTAGCTTTCAGGTAATCCCATTGTCAGGTGATGTAATCATCTCACAGGGAGTGCAGTACAGGCCACAGTTCATACTCAGGGTTTGTTTTTCTACTGAGACCACTGTAAGCGCTAAATCCCTCAGCAGCGATGAGCGTTACTTGCTTGAAAGCATATCCGTTGTCAGTAAGTCTTGCCCTCAGATGCTGAAGCAGGCGTGTGCCAGTCATGTCCGTGAACTTGTCGGGTTTCAGGAAGGACCGGCTGAGCTGTCAAGGTTTGTTAACCTCTTGGCATCAAAACAGTAAACTACACGTGTTCAGCAAGAAACCGCGAGCACTTTGCCTTAACTCAGCGGGATGCGTGTGCTGAGCAAGGGACCTCGGTGAGATGCGAGCGCGGACCTTATCTCAGCAAGCAGAAGTGCTGAGCCAATAACGACGTGATGGCTTTGGCATCAGACTAACGAGCCAGACTTGCTGATGCTAGCATTCTCAGATTTCAGCTCCTCCACACCAGGCCAGTGCGCTGGAGATGCTGAGCCTGTAATATCACAGTACCTAATGACTTGGCATCACCTCCTCAAGCTAGAGCTGCCGTGCTAATAACCACAGGGGCTCAGCCTGCCACTTAGGCGAAGACCTATTAATTAGCGGTGCTAAGCCAGGAACAGCGGAGAGTCCTGCAAAATTCATACCAATGTCAGCCCTGGAAGAGATTTGCCTCTATTAAAGAGATTAATAGTTGTAGTATAGGAAGTGAAAACCTGCTGTTGCATCTCCAGTTTGGCTGTGCGTTGCACCCCACAATCTTCCATTTGATAGTATAAGAACTGTCATCCTTGTCTCAGAGGCTAAAGGAGTCTGGCTTGCCCTTTTTTATATAAACTTTTTTTCGGACAGTCTCCTCTTGCGTCTAAAATTAGATGCAGCTTCTGAATTCACATCAGACAGAGGCACAGCAGAGCATCTAGGGGACAAGAGTGTATAAGGCTAGACCTAGAAGCCCTTAATGAAATTCACTGTCAGATTGGAGCAAAGGGGGAAGAAAAAGAGATATTTTATCCATGTTTGAGGAGGTTTTTACGTATATTGGCGAGACTCTGTAAATGGTAAAAGCTGGAAATAGGTAAGGAAAAAACCCAAACTCGACCCTGATAATATTTCTCAAACTAGCTATTTGTAAAGCAAAATGTATTTTATCTCCTCCAAGAGAAACCAGGGAAATCAGAAAAGTGATTTCTTTCCCCCATGTTCCACAAGTTTCAGCCTCTTCCCATGTCTAGTAAATGTTTCTATGAGCCTGTAGGAAGACATTTGGGCAGCTCCCAGTCTATCAATATTCAATTAGCATTTAGTACTACAGTCTTCTGTTTGCCAATTAAAAACTATGCTGTTTCCATAGTGACCTAAACAAGATGAGAATCTGGGTGAAGCGTAGCTGACATAAGCGAAGATAAGCAAACTGCAATGTGGATATTTTAGATGGGTTTGGGGTTGGTTTGTTGTCTTGTTTTGTTGTTTTTTTCTCCCAAGGTGAGTTCTGTGAGACAGTTATCATGACTCAAAAGATCTCTGGCAAAGACTGGGTAGTACAGTACTGGTGTAAAACTGGTTTGGATGCTATTTAATGGTTTCACTAGTGTTTCAGGGTAGTAAATGGTCAGGAAGGGGTACTCTTTTGTTTTCAGCTGTCCATGTGGCTTCACCAGCTATTTTTCCTTATGGCATCACAGACTAAACAGATGCACGTCTACAATATGTATCTTTCTCTGAAATGTGAGTGACAAATGAGGCTCCCTGTAGTGCAGGAGGAACAGTTACCCTACATCAAACAGTGGTGCCACCATCCCATCAGCGGGATGAGCCCACTGTAGCAAGAGACACTGCTTTTACTGCAGAAAAGGCATCTGGCACAACATCATGTTCTTTCACAAAGTTCCTTGAGCTTTGCCATTAAACTGATTTGTTTGTTTGTTTAGGCAACACTAAGTGGATATAGCCATCTTCACATTCTGATTCTTTTGTGTTTTGCTTTGTTGTGTGGGGTTTTTTTAATCAGGGTCTGATGGAGTGTGCCCAGAGATTTAGGGTGGGCATGGAGTGCTGAGTTTTGGTAGGTAAGCAGATGATTTTGTACAGTGTGACCTTTAAATTGTAATCTATAACATGCTTGTGCAACACTCAGACCAATGGATATTCCTTTAGAAATAGAAAAATCATGACTAACATTCGATTGTTTGCGTGATTGAAGCACGGGGATGCAAAAAGTAGGTGTTCTATGTTGTTTTTGCAAAGATCAATTGTAGGTATAAACCCCAGCTCAGAGAAATCTCCCCAGAAACACTGACACTCTGCTCCATTTTCTTAGCCTGGTGCCTTTACGGCTCAATACCAGCTTGTTATGTAATGGGGCACTTCTAAGCCACAGGAAAACTCTGTACTGGCTATAGAAACGACCTGGCCTTTAAGAACTGTATTTCTCATCCTTGCTAAAGTGTTTTTGATTTAGAATGAGGATGAAGAGAAGGAAAAAATTCTAAATACATGGCCTTCCTGTCTGTACAATTTGCAGGCACTGCCATGTGTGGAGGAACCTGCTGGTCCTCTGCACTACCCTGCATCTAAAGCTTTAGGGCCTAAGCACTGAGGCTGATTCTTCTCCTCTGCCAACCCTCCTGCTCCCTATTGTTGTTTAGCTGAGAGTCGAACCGTGTGCTCAGAGCCCCTTGTTGAGATTTTTGCCCCCCCATTAAGCCAAGTCAGTGCAAGTGCTGAATCCTCACGTAACTAGTACAGCTACTGGTGCCTGAGTTACCCAGTGGAGTAACAAGTTCAGTACGATGGTGGGGCGGTTCATGTCACCACAGCAGGCACATATCTGTAGTAGTTGATTATCTGCCCTATATCAGGTTGAGTGAGGCATTTTTTCCCAAAACAACAACAAAAAAAATCCTGAAGGCAAAATGTACTACAATAGCTTATATACGTTTGGTCAGTTCTGATAGATCCCTAACAGCAATCTTCATAAGATTCTATATGGTGTAGATAATAAGACAAATTAGATATTCCAGCTGCAAAAACAGTGTGCAGAGGATGATGTGCCGTTCAGCTGGGAAAATACAGCATTCATGTGACATTGCGTTCAACCCTCTTCCCCTAAGAGTTCTTTCTTCTAGGTTGGTGTGGAAAAGCCAGGCATTGCCAACACAACACAGTCCCTTTGCTTGGGAATTAGGATGCTTCCCTTTCTGCATTTGCCAGTTGCGTGCTTGTAGTGAATATCAAAATCAAATAAAGAAAATTGAACTGTCAAAATCCAAAAGAAATAGAGATAAACACAGCTTGATTTCTTGGGGTTTGTGTGTGTGTGAGAGAGAGAGAGAGTAAAAATAAATAGGCTTCTTGAACATATCTATTTTCCATTAAAGGGGCACTTCAACAGCTCAGAACAGCTAACAGGGGTTTTTCCCCGTGGGTCCCTTTCAAATTTAAGTATATATTTTCTTTGGTTTTGTTTATTTCCATAATTATCATCACCATCTTCCTCTTTCATCCTGGTAGATTCACTGAATAGCGCAGGTCCCTGTCAGAGAAATTCATTTTTTCAACCTTAATTTGGCCAGTGTGTATTTACAGCTGCCATTATTTACTTGCATCACTTAGAGTTGAGCAGCAAATTAAAACGTCCTGGGAGAAGCACCTCAGTGATTTCTTCTTCCTCTTATCGCCGCCACCTCCTCTTCTCTCAGCCACTGCTGGTATCTGGCTGTGTGTAAAATACCATCCCTGCAGGTTCCTCACCCTGGCACCATACGTGTCTGGGGGCTTTAACAACTGTTTAAAAACATGTGCTCGTAAGTGACAGGAAAATCCCCAAATTGCCTACTCCTGTATTCAATCAAGGTTTATGAGGTATTTTACTCTTATTATATAATAACAAAAACAGCTTTAAGGATGCAGGCTCGGAAAGTCTCAACTGGTAGGATTAGGAAAAAAATTCCTGTTGCAGCAAATTTACTGAAAGGAACAACTGAGATTTTTGTGTAGTCTAATTTTTTCCTAATCCAATACATCCTGTATTCTATACAAAGCATCACTTCACTGTGTGATTCTCAGCGAGTATGCATAATTCATTTACTAAGCACAGTGAATGGTCCTGGCAACAGCTCTTATTTAAAAAAAAAAAAACCACCAAGCAAACAACAATAAAAAATATCCAACAGCCACCAAATCCCTGCAGAAAAACTCTGGTTCTTTGCTGAATAGTTAAATGGCTCCAAGTTCCACAGCTCTGTGCTTGTTTTTCTTATGTGCACATCAACCTGTGGCCTACTCTGAGGCAAACCCTTTAGTTTCATTGTCCTGAGAAGTGCCTACTTGTTTATGGTTCATGTTCTGACCACTCAGCCTCATTGATGTACCTTGATCTAAGTTTGGTGGTATTTTTTTAAAAGCTATTATGTACTCACAGCTCCAACTTCAGCTACACTGAAGCCAGGAAATCACAAAAACCCCGTATTAAAACTTTGGAATGAATATTCCACTGACAGTAATAATGGAGGAACCATGGCCAAAATGGCTCCATAGACCAAGCTACACCCTGATCTCATTCTGTGAAGATGATGCTCACAGGTTGAAGGTGAGATGCCTTTGAGGGGTAACGAGATGTAGGTACTGTTGCACTGCCTTAATTCATAGTGATCATTGTTGTTTTATAGCCTAAGGTCAAGGGCATTAGGGAAAATTCAAAGCTGGATGAGTTGCAAAATAGATACACTAGGAGGTTTGTCAAGCTGATTTTGGTTATGGACTTTGTGCCAGAGAGACAGGAAGAGCACAGAAGGCTGTGGTCCATTCTGAAACTCAAATTTTTGAGAAACCCAGTCCGCAGTGACTGATTTTACACTGAAGCTTGGAGAAATGAGGGGAAAGTGGTGTCTTGCTGGATCTTGTATGCCTACTAGCTGTGAACACTGGGATCAAAAGGGTGCTTCTAAGAAATTTGAAAATTGTGTGAAGATCTGTGCTCTCCTTATTGGTGGATGCAGCAACTGATGTAGGATCGATGATATCTGCTCTTTAAACCAACACATTTCAGGTGACTTTGAGCTTATATGACAATGTCTGGGTCCGTGAGTACTTCACAAGAAAGCTACCTCTTTAAAGGATATTAGCAAATGGCCTCTACTTCTTGGCCAGTACATCTGTCCCTGCTGACCACATGGCCAGGAAGTGTCTCCTGTGCGGTGGGAGCAGAGCAAGCATCAGGGACTGAGCTCTGCGTGGCTCCAGGCATGTCCTGATCCACCGTATTGCTGAGAGCTTTTCAGCAGGGCAAGCAGAGGAGGGAGAAGAGACACTAGCTAAACCACCTTGCAGAGCCTATCATTCAGTTTGGGGGTCTTCTGGGGTTTGGTTTTTGGGTTTTGTTTGTTTGCTTTTTTCTTTTCCCCACTCAATGTGATTCTGTTGCAGCTGCAATAGTTAATGAAGTGCTGAAAATGGAGCTGTTACTCAGCACAGGGGGAACAAGTCTTGTCTCTCCTGGCTCCCCACAGGCTCCACGAGTCACTCAAATGGGTCATGGTGGGGAGGACTTGGCTGTTAGCTCAAGCAGCATAGCCTGATGAGCAGAGCTTGGGAGTTTCATAAACAAACATCTAGGCAGCTGCATCCCACCCAGGTGATGGGAGGACAAACTGTGAGATGTGGCTGGAGATTGCTCAGTTACTGTGCTCCTGGCTGTCCTTTGCAGCTAATGAAACTACAAATGTTCTCCAATGTGCAGAAAGGGACTTCCAATTTAGGACCAAGTCCTTTCCTTTGCATTTGTTAACCAAGGTGTTGACATTTGTCTTGTTATAGTTTATTGCACATAAGTCACAGCCATGGACATTCTCCAAACTAGTTATTGCTCACAAATAAACAAACATGTAAGAAATTTGCTAGCATATTGACTTTTCTGGTGTGAAACTAATGAGTGACATCATTCTTTAGCAGCTGTCTTCATTGTGCAGCCCTTTCCTGCAAAGATCAAGAGATCAAAAACTGGTAGAGTGATAGCTAACATGTGAGTATAGCTGAATAATTAGTAGAAATAATAAAGGACTTATTTCAGCAAGATCATGAGTGAATCTGGATCCTGGACTTCCTGTCCTATGCAAAGAGCCCTGAGAATATTTATTTAAGTGGGAAACATTCTCTGCAAGGAAATGGAAATGGGTAAATAGGCACCTCAGGAGTTCAAAGCTAAGGTCCTGCAGAAGAAATTCCAAAGCTCAAGGGCCATGCCCGTAATTTGTGTCTAGCATTGATTACATCTTAAATCCATCAGATCTGTCTGTCCATGCTTGTTCACATTGAGCTTGCAAAAATTGGTGTTGTTTGATTTTAGTTTCTAGGAGCTTCTGTCTCTTCTAGCTTTGATGTAGGATAAAGATATAGCTAGAATGCCCTGACTTGAATAGTGGTCAACTGGTTTTGGCCCTGTCTTGGACAAAAAGAGTGGTGTGTGTAAGCATAGAAGAAATTATGGAAACATTTTTAAAAAAATAAATATATATATATATATATGAGATTAAATAAAACCTGCTTGTCTCATACCGCTGAAGGTTCTGGAGAAACAGTTCTCCAAAGACGTTTTATGGCAGCGCCAACCAGCTCTTATTTGTCAATACCTCCAGCAGTGTTTATGTGATTTAATTAACAGTAAGAACTTTCTTCAGCATGCATGTTTCTAGCATCTGTGAGAGAAACTTTGCCAAATAAATGGAATAAGAAGGTATCTCCAAAAAGTACAAGTGAAATGCAATGTCCCTTTTACAGCATGCTTCAGGGGCAACTTGTCAATAGAATTGCTTCTCTCTCAACAGCATCCCAAAGACATGTCAGTGATGCCTAAAATAATGACAAAGTCTTTTCAAGTTACTTTCCAAGGAGGTGTCTGTTTTTCCCATGGTATGACAAGAAAGCTGTCAGAGATTTGAGCAGGCAGTTAGCCCCAGAACGGACTGCTTCTGACATGGGTGTTTGCATAAGTCAGATACAGAAGTAGTAGCATCAACATCTCAGAGAATGATAGAGATGAGATGGTCTGTTGTCCTCATCAAATATTAAGCAATAGAGGAAGTACTAAACAAAGTGAGAAATACAACTTTCTACTGAAAGCTTCCAACTTGTTCATGGTGTGGACTAGCTTCAGTAGGATACTTGGTCCCCACAACACATTGGGGTACCACTAGAGCTGTTGTGGAAGATGAGGGGAATAACATGGTCAATGCTTAAAGACCATCTACTGAAAAAGTTCTGCTTCAATCTCCAACAATGTTGATAACTTCTGAGGGTACTGCATTATTCATTCTTTTCAGTGAGGGCTGGATGGGACCAAGAAAGGCCCTTGGACCTATGAGTGCAGCTCGATTTCTCTCCTGTGAGTTCATCCTCAGTACCTCTGGCTAGCTGTCTCAAAGTAATGTGATTCCAAACAGGAGCAGAAGGCATCAGGGGGGTTTTGTTTGGGGTTTTCATTTTGTTTGTTTGTTTGTTTATGTGGTTGGGATTTTCTTCCACTTTTATCAGGGGAAAACTTTTTTCATCCACTACTTGTGGAAGTGTCTGTGGGAATGAACCACCTCAGAGACGCCTTGAAATAGCTTCAATTTAATGATAATTTGGTATCAGATTCTGTCTGGTTATAATGACTCCCAAGGAGCCTTTCAGTCTCTTAGTTTTTCTGTTTGAATCCAACTCCTGTTAACAATGTCCATGAGATGACATCGTTACCTATCAGGAGGCTTGCATAAAATGAACTGGTCTTACAGTACAGTTTCTAGTAGGCTGCATCCTGCTGGGAATATGAGCAGAGTCTGTGTCCCAAAAGCCTTTTCACTGCGTAGAGGGCTGACTTGGTCTGATTGACTGCTTCTGGTTCCCTTGCTGTCAGTGACTCCATGTATAGTTACTCAAAGCTGTTATGTATCTAGAGTGCCTAGCTGGGCATCGTTGGACAGGACAAAATACATACTTAAAAAAGAAATTGAAGGAAAAAGCCTGTAACAAATAATCTGATACTTCCAGCAGTAGGAAAGTTGCTCACGTGTTTCAGCGATGATGTATTGCAGCGCTGGAACAATTTAAATCCTCAATGAATTTACAGCATTAAGAGAGACATGTCAAATTTTGACCAAACTTCTTTCCCCTGTGCCTCCTAGGAGTTGATTTTGAACACCTAAGTGCCTTAGGTTAAAGCACCTTAAGCATCTCTGGTTTTCTGGTTTTAGGCAGAAAGTATATTGGAAAGGAAATACAAATGCTGCGGGAAAAAGGCTTCTGGTACTTTCCAAGTCAGCATTTACGTGACTTGAGTTCATTTTGAGAAGAATAATTTATAGTGGCGTGAATAAATAATAGCGGTGAGTTCTAACTGTCCAAACACGATACATAATACCCTGGGAAAATTTCCTCTGCTGCGTGCTAATGACTGATTGCTGGCTTCTATGTTGTGAGCGACTGCAACAAATAAATCATTTGAAAATAACTGACGTGCTCAGGTTTGTTTAAGCAGCACTTGTCAAACTGCATCTTCAAGCCAATGTGAGAGATGAGTGCAGTTTGCTGCTGCAATCAGTGTGGTCTCTTTGCCTGCGTTTGTAAGCAACCACGCAAGATCAGCTGCTGACCTCAAAATAAAAAAATAAACCCTGATGGTTCAGCGTGATTTGGCATTGCACAAAATTGCTGTTATATCTGTGACCATTCTTGTGGAAATAACTGCATTTAGACATCATGTAGGTGCCTAACCCATCTGGGAAGATCATCCTCAGGGTAATTTTAAGAGCAATAGCGAAAATATATTCCCTCGTGCATTCAATTTGTGTGTGGAGAAGCGTTTTGAAGCCGTTTTTAATCACACCTTGTTGACTGCTCCTGTAGCTGTATCCATGGTGTGTAAAGCTTTTTTCTTTTTTATTTTTATTGCAGTTTTACTGAAATGGCTCTTTGGCTATTATTTTTTTAATCCAAGAGGAGGGTGTTGTATGTTTCTCTCCTTGTTTACTATGTGTTTACACTACTTCCTATTTATATGAGAAAATCTTGAAACTCTCATGAAAGGAAACTATCTAAAATGTTGCTATGCTTTTCAATCACCTCTGTCTCTTGGTTGTACCAAGAGGTCTTTTGAAGGGTGAGGACCTGTTTCCCTCTCTCTTGCAAAGGAAATAAAATGCTTGACCAAAGTGATAACTGGGCATTGCAAATTTTCCCCTGCCTGGTGAAAACTCCATTGCTTGTGCTGGTTTTCCACGCAGTTTTCTCTGTTGTTTTCAGAGGAAAACCAAATAAACTTATAGTGTGAAGCATAGTCACACAATTTACAGGAGCAATACTTTTTTTTCTCTCTATTCTACTGACTTTCTTATCCCAGGTGACAGGTAGCACATTCATCTGTCTTTAATTTCTCTTTGCCTGTCCTCATTATAATACCCAGGCACTGAGGTTTACTACTAAATAGCGCAGTGTAGGAAGGACATCTTGGCCCTGGTAATCTGTCTTTTGACAAGGACGTCGTTCCTTTCAGTGTCACAAATGAGATCTAATTTTTTTCATTTCTTCCCACTGCCTGAGAGTGTAGGTTTGGGTTTTGAATTGCTTGATGTGAACATCTACTCTTAACTGGATTGAGAGTGAAAACCCCATTCATGGGTGCTACCAGAATCTCACCCAGGTATTATAATGGCTATGGGTCATTGTTGAGTTGAAGCCAGTCTTGAAATGGTGACATAGATTTCAAAGGTTTCATCTCTTATCAATAGTCCTTTGAGCCTGCCATTGCTGAGCATTCATCTTAGTCAAATCAGCTTTTTTTACCTTTTTTCCTCTTTTTTTCTTACTTTTGCATATCTTCATGGATGTATAAACCCGTCCAGTGAATGAAAGGGTGAAACTACACCACGGATAGTGGGTAAGTGGGTGTATCACTGAATGTAGTTTTACCCTACTTTAATTTCTCACAAAATATTTGCATCATTTTTAGCTAGGTTTTGTGTTGGGAGGTGGTTCCCTGTCTGTGTTTGTGCTCAACCAATTACTTTGGATCCAGTGCACTCATCCGAATTTAGTATTCAGTGAGCAATTCTCTGTTGCAGTCATACGCATAGCTTCTTGCCATCTGGCTTCACTATGGCTACTACTGGCCCAGTACAGTTTCCATGGTAGTCAATGGATATTTTTGAGGCTGGCTTCCCAAAGCAATACATCCAACGCAGGAGAGAAAATACATTAAGCCGGAAAAGGTACTAATGGAGCTTGTCGCTGAAGCAACCATTTACTTCACTTTGCCATGTTACTGTTGTATGGAAAATGTAATCCCCACCTGACAGTTGAGGACCACTGTCCCCAGGTTCATCCAATATTTGCAAAGGCATAGACAGTGGTGAAACTGGGTCTTCTAGGCACAGAGTTAGCAGCCTCACTCTGGTGCCATCATAGAGAAAAATAACCTGTGGGATAAAAGCGTTAGTTATGGGGAAAATCAGGTAACACAAACACGGCACCAAGTTCACAGATTTAGAAAGAAAGGTACCTCCCTTAACAGCTCTCTGTTGCTATGAAAAAAGAAATAATTCCTTCTAGATCCTTCTATGGTTATGTTTGTTTTAATGAAAGTCTGTGTGTATTTGATTATTGCAAGTCCCACGTTGTTGCTATAGCTTTTTCAAGAATCAGAGAAATAAATACCATGCTGAGCAAGGTCCTCCAATTAGTTGAGTGACTATAATCAAGGACAGAATGTGGCCTGCTATCTTGATTGTATTGCTGCCACCTACTTCACATGCCTCTAAGACAATGGTAATATGAGAGCTAGCAATTTCAACCCCATTGACCCTCTTATGAGTGAGACCAGAACCTCAACAGGAGAAAGGGAGCTACAGTATTTCAAAGTTATTTTTGCAGGGACTTTCTGACTATTATCTTTTTTCTCCTCTCTTCAGTTTATTCTTTTTCTGTGTGTTAAAAATCACTTTCCCTCCTCTGGAGAGATTTCCCTATCCCATGCCCTCTATACTCCCAGCTTTCCTGACCCTGTTTTTACCTTTCTTTTCACACGGTACACAATTTGGGTTGTTTTCAAACAAATCTGAACTTTTACTTTGTTCTGATTTTATTTGTGGCCTGAAAAACAAAGCACATTAACTTGAAACAGACACTGAATTGCCTATGGGGGTAACTTGCAAAGTACTGATGCTTGGAAAGTTCCCAAAAGAAAACAAAGCCCAGCAGTCTTGCCTTGTTTGTAGAGCTGATGGAGATCATTGACTCCTAAACCTTTGCCATCTCCTTCCAACCAGCCCTCTAAAATAACAAATACATGGGCCATGTCAAACAGTTATGGTCTTCTGAATCACGAGCTAGACATAAGAGTGACATTTAGACTGTTCCTGGACATAAACATTAGTAGCTGGGTTTTGGGGCAGCTCTGTCACGCATAGCAAAGCTGCTCTGATTTACTTCCGCTGAGAATCTGGCCTAATATCCCACAGTGAACAACTGAAGTGATGGATCTAGAAAACAAAGGTGACTCCATGTGCCATGAAGTACCTCTGTGTTGTGGGTTTTTATTGTTTCTTGATGATAACGCTAGGCATTCCATGAGCAGGGAAGTCATTTTCATAAGCCTGAAGTCTAATTCAGAAAGTGAAGCTGACAGGGCATGGGACTCAAGACCAGGCTGAGGAGAAGAGTGGGATTTCACAGATGTGATATGCCTGTGCCTCCTGGCTCAGAGTATGTGTGATTTGAATCAGCCTGTAGAGCAAATGAAGGCCAGTCATGATACTTTAACATTCATTTAGCTGACAGAATGGAGTACATATCTGGGAGTTCAAAAAGAAGGGCATTAGTCCAGGCAGATCCTGCAGTCTAAATGTTCCTAGAGATAGCCCAGAATAAAGCAGTTGCCCTCTCACAACTGAAACTGTGATAGTGAAGTTTCATTTCATTGCTAGAGAAGTTGAACTTTTTTGTCCATATGGTAGAAAAATGTCACTCATTGATGTCATATACACATGGGAAAACAGGGAAAACTTTGTAGCCTTAAGAGGGGACTCCAGCAAGACCTTGCACACAGAGACAGAAAAGGGAGAACCTCTAAATACAACATTGTCCAAAGGCAGAAAGGTAGAGGGGGCTTTCCTACTCAAATGGCAGTATAAAAAGGGCTATTATCTGCTTTTGTTTATAAATAGGGCTATTATCTGCTTTTGTTTCAGAAACAGCAGTAGTGTTTCCAGAGCTGGTAAAATGTGGAGATGCAGCTTACACCTTTGTAGAGTCTCTCATAACAGCAACAAGAAAAACAAACAAACAAAGAAGTGGTAGCATGGATACTTTTTCTTTCAGTAGGCTTAACATGCATGTGCTCACCAGGCCTTGTTGCCTTACAAGCAGGATTCCTACTTATCACAAAGCATTGCGCAAAGAGTGTCTACTGTGCCAGCAATGCCAAACCTCCAAACAGCAAGGGTTCTTCTGCGAGGATCAGCAGGCATTTGAGGGGCTGACTTGGAGCCTGTCAGTCATACAAATCAGGGATCACAAAATACTCTTTTTGTTGATTTCCCCTTCATGTTTCCCTAAGATACACTTGCTTTGCTTTGTTCAGGTTTCCTTATCCTTCCTTCCTCCCTTCTCCCTTTTAATGTCTCGTGCTTTGGACACAGTAAGTTCATCTGTATAGACATAAATACTCATCTAACGAAAACAGCATGCGATAAAAGAAGAAATGGTTTACTATCTCTCACTTGTTGTGCACAATGGACTACTTGGGTAAGAAATGGGACACTGAACACCTCATTTCTCTCCTGCAGTAGCATGTCTCTCTGGAGTGATTCCAATGCAAGCAGTGGAGTTACTCTTGTAAACACTGATGGGTGAAGCGAGACACCAGCCCAGCGAATTTCCTCTGATAGCACCCTCTCTCCCACTGCATTATGCAAATGTATTACGCGCGTTCACTGCTCTCAGCATTTCTTTTTCAGGCCCCATCTATATAGAATTACTGAAGTCGTCTAGGTAATAACTTGAAAGAAAATAGACTCATTCAATGAAAGATTTTGAAATTGCAATCAGCCCTTGAAAGAGGGAGTGAAATCGGGGACGAGTAACAGATGGCAGTGGTGGCTAATCTTTCAGCCTATTATTTTACCATATGGGGGTCTATGCCACAGACTTTCATGCTGAAAATAAAAGAGAAATTAATCATTGTGTGACAATATATTAGTTAAATAGCTCTGTTGCAGTGATATTTGCCTCCATCTAGAAACCATATGCAAGAGTGTAGGCTCCAAAACAAGATACAGCTGCACATAGGCTGCTTTTGTGGTGACAGACATTGTATGACTTCAGAGGAAAAAGAGCTACACCGTTCAATTTACATGGAGAAAATGAATTTTCTGGCTATAGTAAGGGGTCTGTGAAAGGAAACCTATATACAAACACCCAATGGACTCTGGTAGGAAATGATACCTTCTCCGTGGAATTGAATAGAGAATTACATCATGTGCATAGGACTCTGTAGGATGGTTTAAAAGAGAAATTATTTCATTCTGTGTTATGCCAAGTCTCGTAGCTTGCCTTTCTCCGCTGGTGGTAGCAGTGCCTTAATAGCCACAGGCCTTTTTAAGTCACTTCTATTCAACTATAGTAAACATCTATAAGTTTATGTATTAAATTCCTATCAAACCTCGGAATGTTGAAAGAGAAGTTTTATCTATTCTATTTCTCCTGTAAATGTTCCCTTAATATGCTGTCGAGGGAAGATGTTTTCTCCATTGATAAACCAGAACTAGGATATTAAACTTATAGTTGACTTTCCTGCTAGTTCTCTGGTTAAATGTGATAAGGAGAAGGACCAGCTCCAAAACACTCCTGACTCTGACTATCAAAGTGCGTTCCATACTCACTCAGGTTTAATGTGGTTGTATTAAGCATGATAAAATTTATTTTAAAAACAAGTATCGAGCAATACAGGTTCAGGTATAGGCATGACTAAAGAGAAGATAGGATAGATAGTCTATCTTGAGTCTGCTCCAAGCCACACAAGTCATACAGATGCATCAGTATGCAGAAGAAAAAGAATAAATCTTCTCTGAGTGTATCCATCCACTAAGTCATCTGATCTTTTGGTTGACTCACGTAGAGAAAAGTGTTCCTTGAACAAAAGAAGGGTAAGTGGCCCAGTTGTGTTATTAATTTGCAGCAGTTTGATATGAACTGCGACCAGGAAGTCTTCATGTTATTCTTTGCTCTGGACACAGAGCTTCCTTAACGAACTGTTGACCTCTTACCTACCAAATTGTCAGGAAACCCTTGCAGTGTTGCATCAATGGTGTCACTGTCCCAACGTGCTATGAACAGAAGGACATGCATGAATAAGAGAAGGAAAAGTCATTCCAATCCTCTAGACCCAACTGCTAGGATTGCTGAGAAGCATAATTTGTTTCATGTTTTATTTTTGTAGCTACACTGATTCTGCAAGTAAAAAGGAAGTGATTTTGTACTGTGTGCATAAAACACAGCTCAGGTCTGTAACAGGGGCCAGAACGCCTGCTACTACACAGCCTACGAGTATGATCTTGTTTTGCACAGTTTGGACTCAGCCTAACCATTGCTAATGCTCTGAATTGCCGTGGTCTGTCTGTGAGAGACCTCCAAGACCAGGCTCACAACTGCACTATAAATATAAATAACTGTCATTAGTGGTTCAGGGGTGCATGCCTGCGTAACCGACTAGGAGCAACAAGAAAGCCAGAGGTCAAAAGTAAGCCATGAAATTTTGAGAGGCTAAAGAAAAGCAGAGGTGAAGGTTGTATCTCTGGAAAATCGTTTCCCTTTGTATCCTTGATTTCATCTTTGCAGAAAGGACATTTTCCTGTGCATACATAGTGGGCAAGAAATATGCACGCTTTGACAATACATTTCACGCATGAAGTGCTGGCAGAATTAATGTTGGGACCTATCACAATTTATGCTGTTGCAACTGGCCTCAGTGAATGGGTCCCCCTAGAATTTTTCCCGTGCCTCTGTCTACCCTTTCTCTCCAGCCAGCCAGAGGACACTTTTTAACCTAAAATTCTCTGAGTAGAAGGAAATTTGGGAGAAAGCCCAAGGAATAAAAATCATTACATGAAATAAAAAAAAAAAATTAATCCTTATAAAATCCTTGTTCAAATTAGCCAGACATTGTGATTAGTGTTTAAAACAGACAGGGCTATACCCTCTCCCCATTTAACTTTCTTTTAACACCAGCCCCTGCATAACCCGGGTTGTTTGATCAGATTTTATGTTACTAATCAAGGTGTAGAACAGGCCTCTGACATTGTCTTTCAAATCAAGGAGTGCAAGTGAGTTGAACCATAAAATAGCTGCAATTAAAATAGTTTGGGACAGAAACTCTAAGATGAATCTGAAGAGTTGTTTAGCATTGCTTTTCTTCCTCGCATTCCCCAGATCAGTGCATTCCTCATTTGGTGTTTCTTGAGTTTCTGTGCCACCTCGAGCATCCTTTTCAAACATCGATAATAATCTTACTCTGTGAATTTAGGTAGAGATACAAGTACATATTATAATAATATAAAAGAACAACAAATGATAAACAAACATAAAATACAAACCTTACATTCAGCTTGTGAAGGGGGAAAATTCCTTTTAGGGACAGTCGTACAGAACTACTTAAAAGCACATCATCACACAGAAAGTCTGATCTGCTGATCATATTAATGATGTCTTTCATTTCCCACTGGGACACTCAAATGTTAACCTGAATCTTTTCCTCTTTTTTTTTTTTTAAGGGCTTGATCATAAAAGCACAACTTCAGCCTGCAATGTTGCACTGAACCTTCCTCCTGGTTCCTAGAGAGCAGTAAGAAAGGCAAAAGGCATGCGTTCACTCAACAAAGAGTTATATTTTGCTCACATTTCAGCATTAGCCTGCCTATTGTGTTTGTGAAACATACTGAAAAGGCAAAAGCTGACATTACAGTCTTATCAAAACAGACTGATTCATGGTTTATATGCAGATAATTGCTTACTACTTAACCCACTTTTAGCTACATACCCATATGCAGCCTGTTTCGGTCTTTAAATGCTTTCAAGTCAATTGAGGAATATTAATTTGTTCCTCAACCCAGAAGGGTGCCCAATTGTTGGGTCAGCTGTTAAAAAAGGGAAAATAGTCATTTGCACCAGGCAGCTTGCTTTCTTCCATTTGGTCGGATTACAAATGATTAATCAAAACTGAAGGCTTCTTACGAGCAGGCAGTTCTCTGTATTTGAGGAGGGCCCACATTATTTAACTCTATGTATGCCTTTTGTAAAGAATCATTTCCCATTATTATGTTATTTATCCAGTAGCAGCCCCTGAATTAATTAAGTCCTACTCTGGTTTAAGTTGTATTATCTGAGCTTGTAGTCCAAACAGGAGCATGCAGTACCTATGTTATTTAAGTAAAGTAAGTTTATTACTTTACATTTATGAAGCCTTGGTTCTCACATGTCCTATAATCACAGAAGTATTCTACCTGCATGCCCAGGAAGGGAACTCACACCCATTACTAGAGGACTCCAGGCTCTTGCAACTTGAACATTAACTTACAGCTTCCACAGCTCTGTAAGACTATATTGTGACTTTCATCCTGTTATATTAAAGTGTGTTTAAAAGCCATTATGGGCAGTTTGACAGCTGCTAGATATCAGCGTATTGCTCTCAAAGCCAAATGAGCTTCACTTGTTAGCAGAGGTTGCTGAGGACTTGGCCTTTTCTGATTCTTGCAGAGCAAGACATTCAATGTGCTCCATGATTTTGGAGCAGTATGTCTTGCTGACAGTTTCAAAGGTGTGTTCCCGAGTTGCTCAATCCATTTGAAACTCCCAATTCTTGAATCACAAATGGGTAAAGGAAACTAATGTGCCAGGTTGTACTTGCTTGTTCAGCACTGCCAACCCAGAAAAACTGCACTGCAGATACTTGAAGTTCCTCTGGATAGACAGTAGTGATGTTGAGAGAATGTCACAGGTGACTTGGCTGCTCCCTAAAGAATGTTTATACTTTTAAAATCAAAGAGATTGTCCTTGTGGAGAATAATGCTTCCACATTTTGGGAAATCTGTTTCCTATAAGTGAGGTACTTCAGTCTTGATAGAGGCCCTTGACTACATCTCTCTGTGAACCTTTGCTTAGTCGAAGGTTCAAATATCCTTTAAGAATTTGCTCTGGGCAGCCAGTATGTAGCTTGCTTCTGCAGAGATGCAAGCCATGGGGCAAAGGCTCAGGAAGTCTTTGCTTGTCTTCATCCTCCTACTTGACATTTGTGCATGGGCACAATCAGCATTTATTCCTAATGAGCCTACAGCTGCCCCGGAGCGAGGAAGCACGCTGGGTGGAAAGCCTGGCATCAGCACTCACACTGAGCTCTGAGGCTGGCTTTGTAGACTGCAACCCTTCGGAAGAGTAGGTGAATTGCACTTTGAAAGCCCATGGTCCCTCAGGGATTCTGACCCATGTGGTGAGAAAATGAGAGATGAATTTTCTAAGTACAGGCTCGCTCTCAAAGGAGCACGAGGGTCAGCTTCACAGTGCTGTATGCAGCTACTTCAGTAAATCAGAATGGTTTCCAAGGGTCTCCAGCTGTGTTACAGCTCTTCTGTTGCTACTCCTGGAATATTAGCAGAGAGAAAGGCAGTATCTCACAGAAGGGCTGTGATCCTATGAACATCACCGCTCAGAATCCACCTCAGTGGAAGCACTTTTGGGGTAGAGAAATTTGGTTTCTACGTCAGTAACCAAAATCTCTAGCTGTCTTTGGATTGGCTTGGCCTGATGGAGTAGATAAGAAAAATGAGGGTAATTGCTTGTTTGCCAAAATACAGGATCTTTTGTTCTTCACAGTCTGAAATAATAAATTAATAGTTTCTTGATAATTTAGGGGACTAATTCAATGTGATGTTTTTCCTCATTTACCTGAGTCCTGTTAATAACACCTCAAACCTAAAACTTTTCTGCTTTAATAGTCTAAAATTGCAAAAAAGCAACATAAGAAAAAAAAGGGCAATTAATTTTTCAAAGCAATGATTCTTAGTAGCAGTAGCTACCATCTATCTGCCTCTTGTGTTAATGTACAATCTAATTTTCCAACTTTAAATTCATTTTGAATCCTTCCTCTTTAATCTCTGTAAAATTTCTGGTGGTGACCTCTACTTCTTGCATAATTACTGCTAATGAAAAGCTTAAAGTGCCTCATTGAGTTGGAAACCTATTTAAATACTCGTTATCCAGCCCAAAGTCTGAATTCCCCATTGCCTTTGGTGTACTTTTGCTTTGAAGGACAAGTTAGGAGTCTTAAACTGGCCACACTGGAGAATCGGTCCAGCTATTGACCACAAGTGGAAGCTGAACTTCATCCTAAATGCTTCCTCCATTTGCTAAAGCAATATACTATCAAAGGCAGGGCTTGATGGAAAATGGGGAGAGGAAATGGCTTTGTTCATCTACCATCTCTCTCTCTCTCCCCCTCCTTTTTTCAGAATCAGTTACCTTTTTTCTCCTTTACGTCATTCAGTCTAAACTAGGTGAAGGATACATCCAAGGAGCGAGAAGTAAATAAGATATTAAGGTAACTGGTGAAGCTGCCTTGTTTGAGTGATTCTGTGCAGGGTTGAATGAGTAGAGGATGTGGCCCGGAAGGTTTTCCTTAGTTGCCCTTGCCCAAAATAGGCGAAAACTGTGCTTCTAAGGGGAATTAAGGCTGGAGTCTTGGATCTCTATCTTAAAGCTTTAGCTGGATTTCTTTTTTTGAAAAGGGTGTTCAGAGCCCATTTCCTGGCTCCAAATCTGACAGAAAGAACAGTGGATGAGTGGCAGAGGTGCTCCAGAGTGGCCTTGGAAACTATGATCTGCTACCCCACAGATGTCCTGTGTGCCCTTTGGTGTGTTACTCCGTCTCTGTGCACCTCAGTTGTCCATTTATTTTAAAGTTGTACTGTCCTGCTTCTGAAAAAACTGTGAGGACAACATATGTGTCAGTCTTTCTGAATGGGGCTATTACAGAGAGAGGTGAGAGTTAGTCAGGTGGGAGAGGATGTAGTGACACAAAAGTCATTGCCTCAAACTTTGCCCCATTGGGAATCTTTTGACATCCATACAATATCAGTAGCTTCTCAGCATGGCTGCCACTACTGCTGAAGCAGCCTAGTCTTCATTCTGATCTTCTCCCAGATGAGAAACTGGAGATAATGTTAAATCAGTGAGCCTTACTCATCCTTTGTTTAGCTGGAATCATGGTTGGAGGACAGGAGGTTGCCTGAAGCTGTGAGAACTCACTCCTGCAGCTTTTCCAAGAGGTTCATAGGTGGAGAGCGTATAATAATAGAAATGAAAAATCAGGAGTATCTGGAGAAGCAAAGCTGCCTGTTTTTGAAAGGAAAAGACACTGCAGGAAGGAGAGGATGAGTAGTTTGTTTTTATTTAACTGTTCAGACAAGATCAAAGGAAATTAGCTGTGATAGGGGAGAGACAGACAGACTGTCTGACAGATTCCATGATTCGGAAAAAAAATTACAAACCGTAAGAGAAAGATTGAGGGCATCTCTGAAGACTTGGCCCTAAGCCCAAGGATGAGCACTTGAATGAGGAAACAGAAAAAGATGTGCCCATTTTATTGATCTGCAGCCTTATATCTCATATGCCTCTAAGATAGAGTCTTCTGTTAAAGACCCATTCACAGAGGCTATTTTTGCCCCTCAACTTTCATTTTTCTCTAGGGGTTTGTTTGTAAGTCCCAGAGTATGCAGATGCCTATGGAGCTCTGGTAGAAGAGGTGTGTAAGCCCCGTGGGTTGGTGAGGAAAGGAAAGGAGTCATCACAAGGTCTTTGGGGCCACACATGGTGACTCTGTACTCCCATTTCCATGAAAAGACACCCTGCACTCTTCAGGGGAGTGGACACATCTTGGGAGGACTGTGGACACTGTGGGAAGAGCAAATCAATCCCCACCAGGTTTGGGGTAGGTGGTGGCACCCGCTGAGGGATTGGTGGAGGCAGCGGTACTGCCTGTGTGGCAGGATGCGGGGGCACCTGGTTTGAATGTGATCTTGGGTCATGCTTACCACGCAGCAAACCCCTTGGCTCCAGGTTAGTTTTGTCTGGCTTTTAGGAAGGATCAGCCCCCGCTAATTCCAACTGGCCACCCACCTCTTGCTCTCATCTGACCAAAGTCTGTCACCTTGCCACTGTCGAGCCTTCCAGCTTCACGAATTCCTCAATATGGATGGCAGTCTGGTTTTTCACCTGAGAATCTCAGTTTTTCTTGGAAAAGAAATACATTTTTGGCCTTTGTGGCTTTAGGGAAAAAAAATATGAAATACATGAAATTTGCTTAATGTGAAACAGGGTGGGAAAATTGAAAGAGCAAAGCATATTTTAAAAGTCTACTTTTTAGCACACCTCAGGAATGTTGAGGCTTGACACAAAGTTTGCTTGGGGTTTTTTAACTCTGAGGTGATGACGACTCATCTTTGAAACTCTTGATACAACACTGCGGAAAAAGCAAGACATAAAGATGCCAGATCCTGTCCTTTGCATGTGTTATGTCTATCTGGAGCCATAACATGGAAGTGAAAGGGATTACTTCTGGTAAACAGGAGGTATTCTTGTGGCCTCTGGATTTCGGGGAGAGTTTCTAATTTCAAATTTCCTTCATGTCAGCTCATGTAACCATAATTACCAGGCACTGGTCCCTCTTATCCAAGTCTCCTATCTAACATCTGTGCAGAGCTCTGAAATCCCAGCATGTTGGTGTGAATCTGTGTGAGTCCTCTGGTTGTGGGAATTTTTCTGTATTTTTTATTTGGGGGATTGATTTCTTTTTTTTCTGATCAGGTGCAGAGCACACTCCTGGTTCCCACAACTAAGAGGAAGCAGCTTCTTGGTGTTTGCTCTCCTGGGCAGTAATTACAATTTGTCAGGAATGCCGTTTATTTTGTAATTCAACATTTCCCTGTAGCACAATTGTGTAACACCTAGACAAATATTTGTTCCTGTTAAATGCTTGGAAAAAAATAAAACATAGTGGAGGTCAGAATAGGCCTAAGGAACAAACCCTTTCCTTTCACTGTCCTTGAACCTTGTTCATTAAAATCATCAGTAATACTTGAGGTCTGTAGGAATCATTCTAGATCCTAAATATTTGTAGTTCCTGGCAGATGCTATATTGGCAACTCTAATCTATTTATGTATGCAGGTAGCAAAGTAGAGGTAAAATAAGGCTGTCATCATTGCCTAAGTACAGATCT
The DNA here is from genome assembly GCA_013400835.1 of Zapornia atra. Lineage (NCBI taxonomy): Eukaryota > Metazoa > Chordata > Aves > Gruiformes > Rallidae > Zapornia > Zapornia atra. Next base: position 29,695 of record VZTU01023033.1, read on the forward strand.
TATGGGACAGCAGTTAGGCATCAACATGGACCCCGGTTTCTGTGCTCCTGCAACCACTGTTTTGTCTGATTATATGTCTGATAAAGAAACAAGAGTAAGTTTTCTGATTATTTTTGTTTTTAACTGAGGCTGCTTCTTATGGTGTCAGGCTACTACAATTTATACCTTCTTATATACTCTGATAAACAGCCCCAAAGAAGAGGTTGGTGTTGCAGATGAAGCACTCCTAGTTACTACTTTCTGGACCTCTTCTTAAGTCCTTAAGGGTGTGCATTTAGAGTGGAACAAAAGATGTGAAAACTGATAGTTGCAACCCAGGGGTTTTTTGTGATCATTGAGTTGTATTATGCCAAAAAAGCAGCAACAAAGTTAGAAAACGGGAACTTGAGCAAGCAGCTGTGACTTCCTCATTTTCTTTTTAATTTCATTTGGAAGGAAAAAAGGCCAGGATAAGAAATACTGTAGGAAATATTTTTTTATAGAATATTCATAGCCTGATGGTGAAAAATGATGTGGTTATTAAAATATCTGCTGCTCTCATATGGAAATAAGGCTGTCGGATGTCTATCACCATCAGGAAGCAATGCAATTGAAATGACTGTCAGACTATTTGCACAGTGATGGCTCTTACTTAAGCTGCCATCCCTACGAAACTCCCTGCAGTATTACGCCCTTCTTCCTGCCTCATGGTCCCCCAACTAAACAGGGAGAAGTGTAAACTCAAAAAAAAATCAAAAGAATGTTCATAAAGAGTGTGGGATCCATGTTTTGGATGGACTGTATGAAATATTTATATTTTAGAGAGTGACATCCCAATACAATACATTCCCATGGAAGAAAATATCCTCACTCAGCACCTCCTGGTTCTCATGAAGTATTTATTTCTTAAGCATTTCTCCTTTCTTTGTTTTCCACATGTAGGAAGTCACGTTAGCTTTCCAGATTAAGTGATAAAAGTGATTTATCTCCTTGCCTTCCGCTCATTCTATAGAGTTTTCTAAGTCTCAGTACTGATCTGACTGGCAGAGCCTTCATTTTTTGAGGCAGGGCACACAGAAAACAGTCTTAGTGTACTTTGCATCTTCTTAGTTTTCTCAAGGCACTTATGTTTTTGCAGATATAACACTCTTTCACAGCAAGCAAGATCCCTGCTGGTATGTGATTTTTATTTGACTCAGGACTCAAAACCAGAATGGGAGACATATCCAGTGGTGCAGCAAACAACTTTCTTGCTGTTAGGAGTACATTTAGGAAATTTCGGAGGAACTGACAGCCAGAAAGCCAAACCCTGGAAGAGCTCTCCAGCCTTGTCATGTGGGAGGTATCAGCAGCACTCTGAAGGAGCTACTTCTTTCTTCAAGGGTGGGGGGGTGAACTGACGAACTGAGTGAACATTCCGCATTAGATCACTCCATCGTCTCACTGGGTGTGTGGATTACCGTAGAGCTGGCACCTCTCTGACGTGGCTGCTGTTGCGTGACTTTGCCTGCAAGCTCCAGCCACACTTGAATTGTTGGTGAACCACAAGAGGCTGAAAAGCCGCAACTTCAGGATCCTTCATCTAGGTGATTTCTGTACCAAATATTGACCATTGGGTCCCAAGCAAAATAAAATGGAGATCCACTTTAGCGTTGTGATTTTACAATGCAGCTGGAACTTTACATTTTTGCATCAGAAAGAGTTCTAAAGGTAATGACATTTCAAATTGTTCCTCTGAAGCGCTTTGGGTCCATAAGAGCCAGCTGAAGCTATGATCCTCTCTATGTGTCTGCACATACAGAGCTTACAGCAATCAGGAGAAATTAGTTACAGAAAGCTAGGTTTTGGTTACCACTGACTGGAAAAAAAGGAGGTAAAAGTAACAGCGTTCCCAAGCGCTCCCTACTCAAAAGCTGGTCTCTGAAAGCAGAGAAACTGACCCCACATCAGAAGTTTTAAATTAAACATAAGGAGATGCTATCTATTTGGATTCCAGTGTTAAACTATGAAACTGCACGTTTCCAGGTTTTTCCCAACAATCTTGAGGGTGATATGGCAAAAATACGTTTTACTATGTTTTAACAATTGTGTTTCTGCAAAAGAAATTTCTTCTAGGTTATCTGATGAATTCTAGCCAGGTCCCTGGTGGCAAGCTCCTTGCCTTTTTCTTTTTTTTAATATATATGTTGCACATCTGTATCATCAACCAGCTTGTTTTGATATATAAAGGTGACTGGAATTCGCACGTATGTTAGTTACTGGTGATTTCGCACTTGCTGTGAAGCCAGACCTTTGACAATTATAAACAGATGCTTCTGTAACACGTTTGGTTCTGCTCAGAAAGGGGGAAAGTTGTTTTATCCTCTATTAGAATAATAGTAAAACTATAGTTTTATTGTAAGTAGTAAAACTTATACAGTAACAATCAGGAAAAAATCTTAATTGTTTTACTCAACAGCAGCATCTTCCGATTAACTCAGTGAAATAACTGCACTTTATTCAGTGCAAATGTTGAACAGAAGTGAAGCTGGACTGAGGATTATTCATCAAGAATGACCATCACCCAGACTTGCAGGGCCAAATTTGGTGGCTTTGCACACAAAGATTGTACTATCTGAGAAATATCAGGCCTTTGGGGTGGAGGGGGGGAGGAAGACAAATATTCCAAATAATAATCCCCATTCTATGAAATTTTAACTTCTGAACATTGTTGCGTTATAGTAATCTAGAAGCTAAACACAGATGAGCTTCTAAATTGAAACAGTGACCCAGACATAACCTGTAATGCCTCAGTTAATTGTAATCTTAATTTAAACTTGACCATGTGCAGAATAATTAAACCAGGAAATTCTTTAAAAACTAAAATAGCTACTACCATCTACTGTTTAAATGTTGCTATGGTGGTTAATAATGCTTTTCAATGGTGTGTATGCATCTCTACCTTACCTTTTCAATAATAAGCAGATTGCATAAACAATATACATAGGAGCTCCCAAAACCTGATGAGTCCATTATGCAATTATATCTTTAACTCACATGCAAAACTAATCATAGAAAGAATGTTCATGCAGCAGTTGGTTGAAATGAACAACAGTAAGTTAAAAAGTTCTTTGTCTTTTTTTTTTTAATCTACTGATGCTTTATTCTCTATAAAGTCATCACTAGAAGACATAAAAAAATCTTTAAAAATCAAGTTATCTGGGTAGCAAGACTAGGATGTGCACAGAAATCTAAGTTTTGATTTATTTGATTTTAATTGGCAAATGCTTTGTGTAGTGCAGTGAAGCAAACCATGTTCACCAGTGTTTCTCCATTTAATGTACTCTATGAGAAAAGTCCAGGTTTTGAAGCATTTAAATCAATCTAATTGCTTTTGACATGTCTGCTGCTTTTCATACTGTTCTCTCCAAGATCTGTTTCTTTTTCTCTTACCTGGTTCCTCCTCAATCTCTGTTCTCTCTCAACTTTGTATTACCTACCTTACTGCTTTCAGCTTCCTTCTCTTGTCATCAATGAGGTTTCAGTTCAGATTTCAGTTCTTTAAATTGGAAACTTACCACCACTGCACAATGAAGTTCCAGGCAGCGTAAAGTTGCAGGCACGTCTACTCTACCATTACAGGACAAAAATGTAGATGTCCATGCAAGCTTTAAGCTGCCTCGCTTGGCTACCAGCACACCACCACCTAGCCACCACACCAATCAGCAAGAGCTAATGTAACCTGCTAAGAGAAGTCTGCAGAACAGATGCCCTCTAAACCCTGCAAAACTTTCTTTGAGGGGAAGTTACGCTGTGTGATGATTTTTAAGGAACCTTGTTTAGATACCGGGATCCTCAGACGCAAGCAATCAGTGCTGAGTGAAAAAGTGAAATATTTTACAGTTCCTGGTGCACAAGCATTTGCAGGTCTTCAGGTGTGAGGTGTCTTTCTGCTGTGCCTGGATCCCAAAGTGGTTTTTCTTCTCCTCCAGTCAGATGAGGCCATCGGTTCAAGAAGAGCTTTTGGTTATGATCTGGATTCACTCTTCACCTAAGTGTGGAAATTAATTAATTGAGGGACAGATACCCAAGACACTTATAATTAATGCCTTAAGTAAGTTATAAACCAGAGCTCCTAAGATGAAAGCTCACTGCTTGACTGATTTACTGAATCACACACTCCCTCTCAACCACTGTTTTAAGGGCACAATCTTTCATAGCTCTATGAATGTGCTTTGATAACTATTCACTTCAGAGATTCTTGCATTATCAGCTTCACAGTATTTTTCCCAAGCGCTGCAGTGCATGCCCATGTTAAATTCTTTGAACTTGCATCACTTCAGAGCATCTAATCAAAAGTTTCAGACCTGCAAGTAGATGTTTTGCATATTGAAGAATGAATGCCTGAATCTTTCTGCCTCCTAGGGTTCCCCACATGAAAGGGGTTCTCCATAAGCTTTTCAGATGCTTCTATTTTCATCCTGGAAAGCTACAATTATTTTAGGGGGGATCTAAAAGGGAGCAAGTTACTTTGAACATTAGCTTTCTGCTATAGGGTGGACATGTTTTTCAGTTTCAAACTTAATTAAAAAAAAAAAAAAACAAGCAATTTTGGTACCTTTCAAGACATTGGGTACTTTTTTTTCTTATTCTTGTGGTATTTTTCAGAGAAGGTGTTTGGACCCTGGTCCAGTACTCCTTAACTGAGGATGAGAAGGGAAGCTCAAATGGCTAAAAGCAAACTAAAGAGGTCATTGGATGTAAAAAAATATCCCTCAATAAGTGGAAGCTCACATGAAAAGCATCGAAAAGATAATAAACCTTCTGGCAAGCTAAACGTGAAGCCATAATAAACCTGGCCAAAAATTGATTCTGAGGAGCAAGGGTGCAAAGTCTGACAATAAAAACTTTTTTCAAATGCATCAGAAGCAGGAAGTTTGCCAGCAAGCTGATGGGGCCAGTATATTACTGAAATGTAAAAAGACCACTATAGAAGGACAAGTTTACATCAGAAAAGACTGAAAGTATTCCCTTAGTGAATGCTCATTATGGAGGCGCTCAAAGAAGTTTCCCTGTTGGAGGCAATTGTTGGGGACTGCCCTGAGGAACTGCCCATACTGAAGTGGTTTGATAGGGAAGGGGATGAGAGTAAATCCACACAGCAACAGTGCCAAGGGCCACACTGTAAATGTCCAACTCTTGTAAAAGCTCTAAAGAAATTCAAAGAGAAGCCAGCTTTTCTTGCATCTTAGTACATTAATCAGCCTTGGTTAAGAGATCAATGACATTGTTTCTGATACTGCTTCTCAAAAAACTTTAGGACAACCAGGTAACTACAAACATGGGTCCAACTTCTGTAATTCCAAATTGGTATAATCTTCCCTTATTATAGTCAAAACCAAAACAACAACAGCAGAAAAAACCCAAAACAAACCAACCCAAACCCATACTTATTACAGAGCAAACCAGATCAAACTTCCAGCCTCATTGCTTTTGTATGAATAGTTGTTTCAAATTCAGTGGGAAGATAATCAAAGGTAATCACTGCTTGACTTTTGACAGGAGACTACCTTCTGTTCCAGCTTGAAGCCTTACCAGGCCCTTCAGTCTAAGTCAGATTCATGTGCTGCACAGTTGGGATAAAGAGGGAAAGGGAGAAGTAATACTACCCAAAAACAGAACAGGGACTGTGAGACTTTTGCTGGTTCGTATGTCTGGGAGCAAAGCGGATCTTCCCACTTCCCTGTAGTATTAGTGTGGCTGGTTTGAAAGACTGGCCTCAGCTCTGTTCCCTGTCTAGAGTACTGAGGGGAAAAATAAGGATTAAGGTTATTGTAAGTGATATATTTGGTTAAGACATACGAGGGCCACCTGGCCCCTGCCTGATCACCAGCCTAAGTCAGAACAGCCAGTTTATATCCCATTTCCCCTGTTTTCTTTGGAGCTTCAGAAAGCAATGAAAAAGCCTAGAGCTGTGTATTCCATCTCATCTTTCTTCGACACTCCCTCTTCCGTGCCTTGGTGAAAATCTGCCGGGTGCCTAGGAAACTGGAGCATATTTGAGGAAGAAAAATCTTTCTGCCCATCTCATGCTTTCTAAGAAGGTTCTGCAAAGAAAATTATTTCATGTGGCCTTTTTTCTCCTCTTTCCTACAATCAATGGCATAACTATACGTAAACATTTGTATGACCTGGGAACAGGTAGGACTTATGTTTGTAGGGCTGTGTTCATTAATAGCATGGTCAAAGCTCTGACTACTGGGCAATAAAACTCTTGTTATCTCTGTGGCACAGGGCTGTGGCTCTGGAGAATTTTGCATGCACAGATGCTACTCAAAATGCCTGTTATTATGAAGCAGATGAGCTCATTTCATCCCATTGCATTTTGACTGCACAAAATGTTGCTGCTGATAACATGTGGACTTACTGCTTTCCATCTGAGTAAGGGTTTAGTTTCACTTTTCAAGCCAGGATTTTGGTGTAGCTTTCAGAAGCAGGGTAGCTGTTTCTAGCTAGAAAGCTTTGGCAGACCCATCTGAACATATAGGAGACCTTCATCAGGAATGGTGGATGGCAATCCAGCTGTATGCAACAGGATCTTAAACACTGTCTTCTGATCCTTTAACACACTTCTCTTTTAATTTCTCTGCTTTTGTTGTGAATAGTGTATGGAGCCAAGTGACCACATATAGACCTTTAGGACAGGCTGCCCAGAGGGGTTGTGGAGTCTCCCTCTCTGGAGATATTCAAGACCTGCCTGGATGTCTACCCATGCGACCTGTCCTAGGGAACCTGCTTTGGCAGGGGGGTTGGACCTAATGATCTCTGGAGGTCCCTTCCAACCCCGGCGATTCTGTGATCATCTCCAGGGAGGGGCAGGTAAATGATTGCTGCGTTTTGTTACAGAAAAGCTGTGAGGAATGACCAGACCATTTGGAAAAACTTGGAAATACAGCTGAAGAGGATCCCCCGCTTCTCTGAGGTTGCCATCAGAGTATACTGCCGACAGTTTTATGAAAGATTTTGGGTTCCCTAAAAAAAAAAGAACTAAGTAGTTTCTGCTGCATACACTTCAAATACTTCCTATTCTTCTATAAAGATCATAGCTGTCCAGGCTAACAAATGGCTTGCTTTTACCTTTATATACAATATATAGAGTTTTTCTGGTTGATTTATATGAGTATACATTTATATATTTTTACATATTTTATATATAAATGTGTAACATTTATAATTGTTAAAACTCTGCCATAGAACCTTCTTAATTCCCTTCAATCCAAAGAGAACACTACTAGTGGAAGGAAGGACGAATTTACCAGATCACTTCAGACATGCTACAGTTACTCCACAAAATCACCGTCAAATGCCATTTAAAATGTTCCTCCAAACTAACTGCATTTTAGTAGCAGTGGGGGGAGAAACCCTGTTTGCCCATAAATAATAATAATGATAATAAATAATAGCTGTTTGCTGTGGGCTTAGAGGGCTCCATAGGTCTGAAAAGTGTCGGGATGTACTATAATTCCTCAGGAGAAATGCAACTGGCTTCTCTTGAGGGTGAAGAAAACACCGTTTGGTCCTAGGCCTTTTCTTGCTTAAAAGACCTCGGGAATTGTGGCCGCGGGGGAGGCTGAGGCTGGGTGAGAGCATGAGCAGGAGGAGGAAGATGGGGATGATGAGAAGGAGAAGTATGAGGAGGATGAGCATGAGGAAGAGGAGGAGGAGGGGCGGTGGGGAGATGCCCTCCCGGCCCGGCCCCAGCGCGCCCGGCCTGCCCGGTGCCGCAGCGCCACCCCGCGGTTCCCGGCGGGCCCGGCCGGCGGTTCCGCACCCGCGGCGGCGCCCGGAGCGGGATAGGGGAATATGGAGGAGTGCTGCGTGCCGTGCCGCGCCGCACCGAGCCGAATCGCCCCGACCCGACCCGCGGGGAGCAGGGAGACGGAGTCTACAGAGCGAGCCTGGAGCCTTCGCAGGGTGTCGGGGCCGGTTTTAACGGGACCTCGCCGCTTTTCTCGGCCGCTCTGCCCGGTGCTGCGCCCGCGCACCCCCTGCCGCGCTCGCTTCTTCTCCCTCCCCCGGGAGCTGCCTGGGAAGTTCCTGGCTGAGCAACAGCACGGCGTTTCTCCTGATTTAACGGGAAACAAGCAGTTGCTAATGCCTTTGAGCCCTCAGAGCGATCCCGTCTGGGGCAGGGAGGGGAGGCAGTGGGTCAACCCCTGCCCTGCCAGTCCGAGTAAAGCCAGCATCCAGATCTCCACCTAGAATCATCTCTAGTCATAGCGTCATATTTCCTCCAAAGCTTAATTTTGCAAAGTTTCCGCTTCTCTGCAATTCCCTTGTATTTCTGGGTTCTAGCTGCAATGCAAGAACAACAACAGCAACAAAACACAGAGGAAAATCAAAGGGGGGTTCATAGACACATGAGGATGCGTGTTCTCTACAGCAGGCTTTGTGTAGCCTTTAGGAAGTGACTTTACTTCTGGGACCCTGATTTATGGAGCAGCCAATGTAAGGACAGCTGATCCCCGGGGTGGGGAGTGGTGGGGGGAAAGTAAGTCATCACTGACAAGCTGCTGAAAAGACCACCAAATTCCAAGTTGGTGTTGCCAGGCTGATAACTGTATTAGCAAATATATAAGCCTAGCTTTGTGTGTGCCCTGGTAACTGTGTCGGCTTCAACAGCATACGTAAGTGTAACAGAGAGAGGAGCGTTTCTTTAAGGTCTGGTGGATCACATCATACCAAAGCACTGAGGGAGAAGCCGGGTGTATGTCATCCAACATCACACAGTCAGACATGAAAGGGTTTGGGTTTTTTTGGTCAGTTAAGGTAGAAATTCTCTGGGGGAGAGGGATTTTGTCCTTAAAATACCTGATTCTCCACACATACGTGCTCTGCTGACAGCACGTGTGTAGCTAGCCATAGTGAGAAACATCCATTTCTCATTGGTTTGAGTGTCTTAATTAAACATATTTGACCAAGGAGGCAAAGGCGGAGCGGAGTCGTCGCTGCAGCTGATGTATGCAGGCAGAAGTGCTTCATGGCAGATATATATCTTAATCCGGGCCATCACCTCTTGCCCTGTGGTAAGCAGAAACTCCCCTGCCCCACAACGCAGGGTGCTCTGTACAAGAAATCTTATTTGTGCTGCCTCATACCATCGTGTGTTTGTGTTCCTTTTGGGGTGAACTTTAACTCTGACCCTGCTGAGGGTGCATTGCTTGTTTTGGAAATACTTGCCATATCCCTAGGATGTTTATTTTCCACCCCGACACGCTGCTACGTTCTTGCAAGCTTTCTCTGGTTGTAATGCAATGTTTGGCTGGGAAACAGAGAGTACAAATGAAAAACAGTGCCTCAGTTTTAGGGAAGCGGAGGGAACCTGTGACAGAAAGTGTTTTATTGGAAACAAGACAAAGATTTCCAGGGAAATAATAAACAAACAGCTGGTCAGCATCCCTGCAAGACCGTCAACTTCAGTTGTGTATTTCCAGGAAGGATCAGAATGTTTTGTTTGGGTCTTTCCCCCTGCCCTCAGCAGGTAGGAGAAGCAGAAGGCAGCTCTAGCGAGAAGGTTTTCCAAAGCAGATAATTAGATATTTAGTAAGTGTAGCAAAACAAGGCAGTTTGCACGACCAGCTAACCATCTACAGATTGTTTCCAGGAATGGATCCAAACCGCTGGCTTTCGCTGCCTGTTTGTTGAAGACCAGCACTTAACCAAGTGTAAGTAGTCAGGCTCCGAAGGGTCGGCACAGGAAAAGGCTGCTCCCCAGCAGTGCCCTGCAGGAACCCATCTAACGTCAATGCTGACTTTAGGGTCCCTTTTGTCATGGAAGTAGAGTGTTGGAAGGGTCAAGGCAAGGCCTGCACCTTCTGGAACAAGGGCTCAGCCCCTCAGCAAAGAAACAGAAGTTCCCAAAAGTGGCGTCAGAGAACCTGAAAGCAGGCCTGGTGTCCACAAAGCCACAACAACTCCCTGCACATGGGCTGGGTAGAATTGCAGCCTCTAAGAAGGGTCCAGGTATAGAGTCAGCCCTGGATCTAACAACAGCTGGTTATGTCACCCCAGAGGGCTACACAGCAGCCTGGCTACACTGACACTGCCCTGAGAGTGCCCAGAACTCAGGCTCCATGTAATAGCTCCATGATAAGCTCTCCCTTCAAAACTACTTCTCAGAGGTAGTGGACTCAACCAGGGAGGTGGTTGAGTCACTATCCCTGGATGTGTTTAAAAAAAGGGTAGATCAGGTACTCAGGGATAAGGTTAAGCATAGGACAGGAACAGTTGGACTCGACAATCTTAAAGGTCTTTTCCAACCTAATGATTCTGTGCTTCTGTGAGTGATGTGGCACTTCAGAGTAATCCTAGAAGCAGAATATTTCCTTCTGAGAGGTCACAGACTTGTCCAGGGTAACAGTAGGACATCAAGGTCTCCCACAAGTGCAAGTACAGCTTGCAGAGCTCTATAATCTAAGTATTAAGACTAAAGTGGTTTTGGATGGTGCCGGATGCTTCAAATCCCACTTTGTGATCAATAACAGAGGTAGGGCAATAAGCATGACACATAGAAGAAAAGGAGGGTCAGGTAGGCAATTCCTCATCTAAGAAACATGAGGAGACTTTTTAAAAGTCTGGACTTGGAAAAAAAAAAAGAATC
>VZTU01023034.1:970-17882 GCA_013400835.1 Zapornia atra
TCTCCCTACAGTAAGCACATCCTTAACTTTCCTGAAGGAAGAGAATTTGTTTAAACTTTGCTTCAATATTTTAGAAAGTAGGGTTGAACTGAAACAAGTGAAATTCTTTCTTTTGCCTCATTGATTTAATTTTAAAAGTTTTAGACTTTTTTTTTTTAAAGAAGTAAAAGACTGATTCACCTAAGAGCTTAAGAGCACAGGGACAAAAGCATACATGCATGATTCTGATTGGTTTCTTCCACTGCCAAAAATTATTAGAATCTTAATTTCCTCCTTCTCAGGAAAATGCCCAGCTCATCTTTCCTTGTGACATGGGTCGATTTTATGTAAGCACCTGATCAATAAGTAACTGGGTATCCAAGTCTCCCACTTTCCTAGAAGATTCCTTAACGATCAAACTAGCCCACACTCATTTTTATCCTTCAGATATAAACATTTTATGAGATGAGGGAGAAATCTTAAAGTACAGGTTGAGAGGACTCCACTGCATAACCAAGAGAGCTAAAGCCAAGATAAACAGAAATATTCTTGTAGTCAGGACACTCTTTTAAGATGAAGTATATTGTCACCTATATAAATAGAATTAATATGAAATCTTCCACAATTTGTAATTAATGATGTAGTTTCTGAGAACTTAAGTGAGAATTGGCACAATGTCTCTCAAACCATTCTTGTTCATACTCAAAAACCAGTGTTCATGAAGCAAAAGCTCCTAATCCAATTGGATATTTTTGTATCTTTTTCTCATAGTATTGCTTGAAACTGCTTGTAGGGCATCTTTATAAATAACCACCTTGGCCACTGCATAACTGAATGTAACTGACACCACAATGAAGAGCAGTGAAAAAAATCAAGACACATGCTGTTCTGACAAAAAAACCAAAATATCAATGTATATTCCTATTCCTACTTCTCACCATTAACACTTCTAAACAGCAGTGCACAACAAATGACAAGAACCAAAATAATACTCTATTGCTACCAGAATAACTAATTCTAGAGGTCTGTGTTTAGTGAGGATAATGGATTTCGAAGTGGAAAGAATGGTTCCAAGTAGATANAAGACACAGGCGGTTCTGACAAAAAAAAAAATATTGATGTATATTCCTATTCCTACTTCTCACCATTAACACTTCTAAACAGCAGTGCACAACACATGACAAGAACCAAAATAATACTCTATTGCTACCAGAATAACTAATTCTAGAGGTCTGTGTTTAGTGAGGATAATGGATTTCGAAGTGGAAAGAATGGTTCCAAGTAGATAAAAACTGCATAAGGTTATTTAATCCTATCTCTTGCAAGATGTACATCATCTTGAGTCCTTCCACCAGTAAAAGCAAAATATCTTTTACACAATAGGTTATGAATGTATATGTAGAACACATCAATTAGTCACATTGCTATGAATTTTTTAAAATTTGTATTTAGATCATAGCATGGCAATAATACTGATATAACTGAATAGGATTTTGAATTCTATTCTGGTTAACAGTACTAACTGTAATATCTGCTCTATTTGTGTATGACTAATGAAAACTTGTTGCCAGTATAAGAATGCAATTATTTAATACAATAGAATGTTTGCAATTTTCTGTAGCAGTTTATTCCAACACCCTTTATAGTAGGATATATGGTGTCCATCTTTAGTGCATGACAGTTAAACTAAAATACAAGCCTACAAATATAGATCTAAAGTGTAGTCTAGAATTTGCAAGTAAATTCTGAAGAGGGTTGAATTTTTCCTGTTTGGAAATAAATGGTCAGTGAAATATCAAATTAATTTCCATTTAAAATTCAACAGGAATAATTTTGAATTTGTAAAGTCTCTGAAGTAAGCAACTGAAAAATTCCCCCCTCCCCATCCTATCCCCAAGAACTATAGTTCCACATTTACAGTAGATTCTTAGACATTCATTTCAGAAATTTTCCACATCACTTGTAGTTTCAGAGTTTGCAAAGGATCATTTCTCTGGTTTTCTGTCTTTGTCTTCATACAACCTCTCTTTTAAAATGCAAAGATTTACGAACACATTCAAGGGAATCACCATGGGCAAAAGCTGTTCAATTCAGAAAATAACATTTTAAGTCAATTTGACAAGACATTCCAGAACTTTCTGACATAAATTATAGCATAGATGCAACATGACATTACTCATAGAAAGCTTTAAATTTGTCAGTATTTAAGTGAAATATTATTGATTCTAGTTTTAAACTTAATTGGCAATCACACAATAAGCAAGGGACAAATATGTTGTAAGGGCCAAGACCACTTTTCCCTGTCAATGGAAAATCAGAGAATACAATAACCTTCAGTATAAAAATGTTGTTAGGGAAGATAAGAGGAGAAAATTAATTCCCTCAAATCTCAAAATCAATACCAAAAGCATTTAAGAAAATAAAACATTTTAAAAAGAAGAATTCGGAACTTTTATTCAAAAGATATTTGTTCTAAGTGTCCATTTATATTTCTGTAAAGATGAACATCAAAATCTGTTCTACTGCTCAGATACTACTAACTAATTACTCACTAAAGGCTAAAATGAAAACCCAAGAGCAATTCTTCCTCTCCTACTGGTAAAAAGTAATCTCCACATCAACCAAGCATTATGAATCGTCAGCTTATAAAAGTTATTATTTAAGCAGGAACTTAAAACTTAGCTTTAGATTTTGTAAGGTATAAATCACAAGGAATGTTATAAAGAAAACAACCATAACTATGCATCAGATGTCTTCTTTGTAACCTCCTCTACAGTTCACAACATAAAGATGGAAGACAGCTTGTCAACTGACAGCCAGCTGTCCAGCTTTACTTACATATATTTTATTATTTTTATTATAATAGTAATCAAAGTCTTCACAATACGAGTACATTCAGATACTAAAACAACTTCTTGGTGTCTATGTGTGTTCTCCAACTTGACAATGGAGAGATTCAATACAGATGCACTGATACCAAGCAATTTCCAGAAGGTATTTTTAAGTTATTTCTAGGACAGCTGTGACAAAGCTGGATGCCCTGAGTCAGACATAGGGTGTGAGTACAACAACCAGTATATTTTAGCAAAAGAACTGCCCACAGTCTAGTGCAATAACAAATCAGGAAAGAGTTTGGAGGAAAAGGGATCTAGCCCTTTGTTAGGCAACTGAGAGAGAAACAACATTGATAAAGCAGGAGACAGCATAATTAAATCTCAAAAAGTAAACAGGAAATTATGCTAATGCAATTCCTCTGAGTATTAATAGTGACGGGAGAAAGAATTTGAGAGAGACATCTACATTACTGCAAAATATTATCCTTAGTATGCATTCCAAGGTCCCTCATGTCATGTTAACTGGAGATATTTGGCCATCACTATTTAATGCACTGTATGAGCACTCAGCATATATCCATTTCAAACTGAGGTTAAGATAAGAATGAACCATGTCTCTTTGTGAAGTGTGAATACAAAAAGATGTTTTCTGAAACTGAAAGTGATGCATCATTATCTGAATTGTAGAAGCTACCACGGTTTGAAGTGTTACATTTATAGCAAATGTAATATTCATGAGGACCTCATAAAAAAATTTATAACTGTTTTGTAATGGAAAGTGAGTAATAACTAGTGTGGGACAAAAGCATAAAAGAGTAATAGCATCTCAAACTTGTATTACTTGACATACTCATATTATGTCTTCTGTGAAGACAGGCTGAGTTGGGCTTGTTCAGCCTGAAGAAGAGAAGGCTCCAGGGAGAACTAATTGCTGCCTACCAGTAACTGAAGGGAGCCTACAGAAAAGATGGAGAGGGACTGTTTACAAATGTATGCAGTGATAGGATGAAGGGTAATGTCCTTAAACTGAAATATTACATATTAGGAAAAAATTTTATGTTGTGAGGGTGATGCAGCCCTGGCACAGGTTGCTCAGAGAAGCTGTGGCTGCCCTCTCCCTGGGCGGTGTTCAAGGCCAGGTTGGGTGGGGCTGGCATCATGGTCTACTGAAGGGTGTCCAGACCCATAGCAGGGACTTGGAACTAGATTACCTCTAAGGTCCCTTCCAACCCAAACCATACTGTAATTATAAGATTCTATGAGAACTGCCACATGAAGACTTTTAAGCCTTCTAAAGCCCTATTCTATGTTCTCCATTAGGTTGCTTGTCACACAAACATGGTGATTACGGTTCAGAAATAAGTTTTAAATGCATTAATTAATATTACTTTGACTACTTGCTATGCTTTTTAATATTAAATTGACAGAAATATGAATTGATAACGCTATGGCTCACACTCATAGGTGTTATGACTGACATAAAAACTAAAGCTGAAATAACAGTTGGCTTTCAAGCAAATAATTTTTCCAAGCTATCCAGGAACCAATACCACCTACTTTCAGATGCTCTGCACAATGAAGTAAGTGAATGTCAAGTTCAAAAGGGGCCACTTCACTTTTCTAAAATTTGTGACTGACCAGAAGTAGATTCATAGAAAAATAGACAGCATAGTGGCAATGAAATTTAGCAGCTGTCTATTTGGACAGGTAGAGGCCTCATTCTATCCTGAAACTGTTGGGATCCAGCTATAGACTTGTCTCAACAGAGTAAACCCTACTGCTCAAGAGCCAGGTGAAATGGGTTCTGTACCCAGACCAGCAGCAGCAGAGATCAAGTTTTTCACATTGCCATAGGATGTAACATTTACCATCACACAGCTGTCCTTCACATATCTGCTTCATGGGTTGACTCTTCCCTGCAGCAGCCTGCAGGATGTATTTTGAATGGGTATGTGAGGTAAATACACTTGTATTCACATGGAATGATTCAGCATTTTATCTCAGTCTTTCCTATTTCATTCTCTGCATCAAACCTTCAGTTAAAAAAGATCATATAAAACCTTTCAAAAGTTTAATTTTATTTTTTTTCATGACACATTGAGCAGCTTCTGCCAAAGTTGTGGCTTTTTTAAGTAATTCAGACTTAATGTGACCTAAAACTGACAGAGGTGGAAAGAGGAATAAAAGGTAAGAAAGGGTGGACTTAGCTGGTTTCAGCTGCAGAGCTTTGTTCCATTTACTGGCTTTAATATTAAATATTATAATACTTGATAAGTCAGGCATTTCACCTCATTTGTTGTCATCCATAGATCTGATAGAAGAGAAGTCTGTTTCATGACCCAGGCTAGTGATGAAGATATTCAAATAACCTGAGCCTCAGTGCCTGCAGCACTCTGCTTCTTACCAGGAACCAAATAGATGTTCATCGATTGATTGCTATATTTCAAACATGAAGATCAAGCCAATGTTCAGTCCAGTTAATTATCCATATTTCCAGTCCATATTTCATGAGCTTCCAAGTGAAAATACTGTGGCAGATGGTGTAAAAAATTCTAAATGAAGGTATATTGCATGCACCACTCTTTTTGCTTCCCCTTCCTCATTTCAGTATAGAAAGCAATTATGTCAAGCATGATTTAGCCTTCATAAGTCCATGCTGACTATCTGTTTGTCCAGACAGCCAAAATTTGGATAGATACTAACAGGATGTGAAACTACTTCATGCAGAAACTTACTAAAACCAGGACAAATTTGCAACTCATTGCCAAAGAGTGGACAACCCTGACAGGTTCCCAACAGTGAGAAGAGATAATTAAACCATGAAATCTGTAATGGACTTGTGGGATGTGACTATTAATACAGGATTGTTAAAATGTATATCACCTGAGAGAGTACTTTAATGCTGATTAAGTTTTATAGCACACCATAATTCTAATGACTCATGGCTCCATTACAAGAAGGAACAGTATTTGCTATCACAGGTACTTACTCATGCTAACTCCATCACTCAGCTTAGAAACAGAAATCATTTACCACTACCAATAATTATAAACTCAATTCTATCTTTTCAACCTGAAACTCTCTTTTAAAAACCAATTTCACACATATGACTGTATGGAAGGAAATTTTTTTTCCAGAACACTCTAGCTGCCATTCCCAGATAAAGTTTTATCATATGATTGCATGCATACTCTTGCACATGAAAAGCTGGTTTAAGCCAGGTGGTATACCCTGCAAGGCTACCATTTCTCCTATGACTGTGAAGTTAATGAGCAACAATTAGAAAGCAGGTGTTCCAGTACAGCTTTACAAAGCTTTCTGACTTTGAACACAAAACTCTCTAGCTTATGCTCTTCCATGGACTGCTCCAGAGATTTTGCTGTGATTTCACAGTGTAGGCCCTGGAGCATCATCTTCTTTTCTTTTCTTTTCTTTTTTTTTTTCTTGCCCTGATCCATAGATGAGATTACATGTGGCCAGGATTGGATCAAAGGACAAGGTGACCTCCCTGGTAACTGCAGACATTGAGTCCTTTTCCAAACAGTTCAGCTATTACTCTGATTATGCACACACTTCTCTGCCGCCCACTGGTATAACTCCCTGGTAACAGCATTTTGTTAATTGGTAAACCTGGGCAAAATCCGGGGCTGAACACTTTGAAATAAGAGTGACAGCTTTCAGAGCAGAAACATGAAGCTAAGCAAGAAATAATAGAACAAAGGTTTGCAATGGAACTATATTAATACAAAACTGATACACTCTTTTTCTAAGGGGAAGCAAAGCTATTGAAACAAAATGTATATTTTTCTCATTACAGAATAGCAGCAGTGATTCACTGCACTGTGAGCAGGTGTGGAAAAGAACAATCAGGCATCAAACCTTCAGCACAGAGTTAAAATATCAAGGTATTAGCAAAACGAGTTTAAGTGACTACATGGCAAGGCCAGCCAGGTCAGAATACACACACCAACAGAAACAGCAGCAGAACAGCAGCATGATAAGTTCCAGAAGGAAAATTTGTAACATTTAGACAGTAAAGGACCTTATGGCAGAAGTTTTGTTTTGACAATTTTTTGCTTAAATAATTTTAAGAATTTCAGATTTTTTTTCTTGGTTGGCAGAAGAAAGAAACCATGGGATTTTTGACCAGAGCAATTTCCATCACTACCAAAAAGCTTTTCAGAATGCATTCTGGGAGCTTAGGGAAGGAGGTAAACATTGTCTTTCAGAAGCATTTGTGCATCTGATTTTCTAGAATGTATCAAAATGAATCACTGTTAACCTTTAATTTTAAGTTTTGTAATGATTTAAGAAGAAATTTTTACATGTCAAAATGTGATAGTTTCTTTTTGAAAGAAATACATAAGCTAATTCAGTTTTCTAATTATCCTCTCTAAGGGTTTAAATATATGGTTTCCCTGAGCAAGACTTTGGCAGTGATGTTCCAAGATGTTCCTGTGAACCGGCTGTCAGGAAAAAAAAAAGAAGAAAAAAAAAGAAAAAAAAAAGAGAGGTGTAATAGGAGTAGAGGGATGAAGAGCGGCAAATAAATCTCCAGTAAGACATGTGATGAAAAAGTTTGAGACACAAAATGGTCCAGAGTTAGAAAAGTTGGAAAATATTTGTGTCCATTTCAAAGACAAGAAAGTAAAAAAAAAATGTAAGTGAAAGAGGGTAGGGGAAGGAAGAAAATTTCACTGTTTGGTAGAAAGAAGTAGTCTCCAGCAAAAGGATGTATGCTGCATTTCATTCTGAAGAACAGAAACACACAGAATTATGTACATCCTATCATCTGATTAAAGTAACTATGAGTTGAGCATAAAACACACTATATCAATTGTTAGTCTGACTATTGTTAGTTAGAGATTGAGATTTACATTTGTTACCTTTAGCAGAGACTCCAAGTTACACTGGGAAATCATAAAGATAACAGAAATTACCATTCAAATTCAACTGTGATGGTAAACATGTTTACAAATTTAGACAGTAATAACACAATCAATTGTTGCACTGATGCTAGTACACATAGTTAATACAATTGCCACCGTTTACATGACTCATCGGCATTAGTCTAACAATCATAATAAAAAGACACTATTCAAATAAGTACTTTAATTTCAAGATTTCAAATGGAGAAGAACATGGGTAGGTGGTCTGAAATAGATTCTAAAAATGAGCATGTGCTTTTGGACATTATTTTCACCAAATGACTGAGACAAAATCTCCTTCCACGTCTCAATCTCTCCTGTCTCAATCTCTCCTTTCTCAAAACTCTTTCCAAAAAATTAAGAAATCAGTGTGTTCTTGTTTCAGCTAGGATAGTTAATTTTCTCCCTAGCAGCTGCTGTAGTGCCCTGTTTGGGAGTCAGGATGAGAGCAGTGCTGATAACCGCACTGATGGTTTTAGTTGTGCTAAGCAGTCAGGGACTTTTCAGCTTCTCACACTTCCCTGCTAAAGAGAAGGCTGGGGGGCACCCACAAAGCTGGGAAGGAAAACAGCTGGGGGGACCGGTGACCTAAACTAGCCAGAGACGTAATTCCATCATGCTCATGCAAATTACATCATGCTCAGCATAAAGCAGGGCTGGTGGGGGGAGGAATGCACAGCTCTGGGATGCACAGTTTTTTGGGGACAGTCCAGCTTCACAACAGCTCTGAGCTGTACAGACAGAGTTGTGCAGCTCGCTGAGAAACTGCATTTGTGTATCACCAGTTTTGTGTATTTTGCTATAAAAGTCCTATTATTGTAATTTTTTTCTCTCTCTCTTTGCTGTCCCAGTAAGCTATCCTTATCTCAGCCCATGAGGTTTGCCTTTGAGATGTCTTTTCCCCTCTCTCTTCCCCCTCCCCCAGAGAGACACGTCTGTGGAGTGCTCAGCTGCCAGCTGTGGGCAAAACCATGACACAGTGGGAAAACTGAATGAGGAAAAATATATTTTTTTCCAAACAAATTTCCACTATAGCTTCTAATAGAATAGGTATATGCCATTGTAAGAGACTTTGGAAAAGGGGACTTACGCTGAGTTTTGTGGAAGAGATAAAGCCACTATTTCCAAGATGCCACCATGCCAATTGCCATTCCTTCCACCACATTGTTCTACTCCGCTCTCCCATGATTTACAAGTAACCATAACACATGTATACACAGAAACATAGAAACAAAGAATGCATTAGGTTGGAAAGGACCTTTAAAGGCCATGTAGTCCAACCCCCCTGCAGTAAGCAGGGACACTATATCAAGTTGCTCAAACCTTCATCAAGCCCGCTCTTGAGTGCATCCAGGGATGAGGCCTCTACATCTCTCTGGACAACCTGTTCCAGTGCCTCACCACCCTCATAGTAAAAAACTTTCTAAAATCTAATCTAAATATACCCTGCTCTAGTTTAAAACAACCATCCCCCCGTCATATCGCTACCATCTTTATATCACCTCCCTTTCGATTGCAATTTCCTACAATAATACCTCTGAAGTACACTTCCCAGCAGAAATTCACTTCACTGGTAGTTCAGAATAATTACTGCCATTGCATAGATACTTCTTCAGAGTAACTGCAAAGTATACCTGCACCTATGGCCTATGCTTTTCATCCCTAGTGCTCTAATCACACTAACTCTTCTCATAATTCATTGTCATAAATGGGACTTGGGCATTATTTGGAAAAATCACTTTATAACAATAGAGTAAGGATTATTTAAGATTTCAAGTTCATGAAAAATATGAATGACTGAAGAATATGAATGATTTAAGCCTCTATTCCAACACCAGGCCATCACAAAAAAAAAGGCACTACTGGTCAAACTAGTGAAATTCATATGGCTACTGCTTTTTAGAGACTACAGTAGTTAGATGAACCAGGACAAAAAAATTTTATTACTCACTTATTAGAACTGGTTTTATTGCACACGTAGTTTCCTTACACTTGTTTCTACTTTTATTCATTATAACAAGCCATTTTTTTCTACTAATAAAAAGGAATGCTTAAGACACCTAGAACAGGAATTTTTGAACTGTGATTTTTCTTTTTTTTTTCTTATTTGTTAACACATTAGTATGTTCACTAAAGGTACTCTTAAAGATGATTTTCCACAAAGAAACATTCTCAGTAGTTACATAGAAGATTACACTTTTCCTTTGTTAAGAGAAAGCTACAGAGGAAGAGTGTGAATGCCTTCTACTCTTACATAATCTTCCATACTGCTTACTCTTGGTAAGCACCCAGTTGGAGTACTGTGCCCAGGTTCTGCATGTTGTATAGAAAATATCGGCACGTAAGAAATAAATTTTTTTTTAATTAGCTGAAAAAGGGAAACATGGTATAAAGTATCTTCTATACACAATAATACAAAGGGTATTCCAGATTAGATGCTAGTTCTCCAGGATCTTAAGTAAATTTAAATATACACATTAATAAATTTTTAAAATACGGAGCACTAAAATTGGTTCCTGGGTATCAGATAGCATTATCTCCAAATGGTAGTGCTTTTAAAACATAGTAGATAACATCTGCCAAGAGTACTGAGGTAGTTGCCATGTCTTTAAGTTCCTACTGGACAGGGCTTTTTTTACTATTCCGTTTTTTGCTTTGTTGACTGCATGAAAGAATAAGAAACTTTCTTTTATGTGGTTTTCAATTTCACAGGGTCAACTGATATCTCAGGTCACCTCAGAGATTACTTTGTGACTCCAAAGCCATCTAAATAAAATTTAAAAAAAAAACCAAAAAACCACCCAACAAGCATTTTATCCAGATAAAAAAGCCCAGTTCTCCTAAGGTGACCAATTTAAAGTGTTAGAACTTAGTAGAAAGACTATCATCAAACGCATCAAATGATGCCTTACTTTTGAAAAAACAGCTAAGTAACACTCTAAACACGTCTATCCCAAATAGTCTCCTGTGACTCCAGGTGAACACATCAAAGAATCACCTTCAGAAACTAATCAAACACCACCCTAGGATTTAATATTACACCTATAGTTCAGTCCATTTCTTTTATTAAAAATTGATGAGCTTCCACTTGCTAATGTGCACCATAAGTGCTCAAACTTTGCTTTGTATACTGTTAAGTTCCATCTTGTCTATTATTCCAATACTTCATAAAATCGACTTCTTTCTGTATGAAATCCCAGATTATTAATGTACCCTACTTCCCTCCCATGACAGTAAATATTGAATAAAAAGATTGTCAGAATGTTCACAGAAAAATTTTACCAACCACACATCTCAATTCTGATACTTCTAGTTTCAACACAGCCTGTTAATCTCCATTGTAGTAAATGTACCCATTTTAACGCTAAAACTGGGAATCAAGTCCACTCCTTGATCATGAGCTCATCATATATGTTGCATCTCTTCCTTGAAGACCTGTGATATCATGGACCTACTGAGCTATAAATAATTCACCCTTATGTTGCCAGTGCAAGGCTACCTGAGCCGCTTCAATCTTAGCAGCCCAATGTACCTGCTGGTTGTTTTGATGTTCTTCAGTGGCCTGACACAGGTACATAACCATCTACATGACATTTTTTTACAACCAGTTTTTTTCTACCCAGGCAGCAATATCTTGCCATGCTGGGGCAGCCCAGATGGGTTTGCCTCTGCACTGCCAGTTGCTCTGCTTCCATTGCTGTAACCACCCCCCACAGCGCATTTGCCATTATCCATGAATCAGTATAGAGATAGAGCACTGGATACTTTTCTCATTCAACAATGCCTAAAGCCAGCTGGACGGCTTTCACTTCTGCAAACTGACTCAATTCACTTTCACCTTCAGCAGCTTCTGCAACATGTCATGTCAGACTCCACACTGCAGCCTTCCACTGACAATATTTTCCTACAACACAACACATCAAGACCTGTCAGTGAATGGGGCATATTGCTTCTCATGTTCTGGTAGTTTATTATACAGTAGGGCTTCTTCAGCACACGCTGTCTTCTCCTTCTGACCAGTCTGTGATCACCTCTAAGATTCCTGAGTGACTGGGGTTTTCTTTTCAAACCCTCTGTGCAATCAGTGTGACCCACTTACTCCATGTAGTATCACTTGCATGGTGTGTAGAGGGAATCCTCCCTTTAAGCATCCAGTGGTCAGGAATAGCAGGAAGAGCTGTGCTTCAGTACCAATCATCAATTATCTGTTGTGATTCCCCTATCACTCCAGAAACACAAATGAGTTCTGTCATTTTACGTTAAGGGCCCCAGAACTGAACACGCTACTCCAGGTGGGGTCTTGTGGGAGGGATAGAATCACCTCCCTCGACATGCTAGTCATGCTTCTTTCGATGTAGCTCAGGATATGCTTGGCTTTCTTGGCTACAAGCAGACATTTCTGGCTCATGTTGAGGTTCTCATCAACCAACACCCCTAATTCCTTCTCTACAGCGCAGCTCTCAATGCTTTCTTTGCCCAAGGCTATAACATTTGTCAGGCACGATTTCTCCCTGGTGAATCCATGTTGACCACTCCCAATAACGTTCTTCTCCTCCACATGTTTATTGATGACCCCCAGAATGAGCTGTTCCACCACCCTCACAGGAATGGTGATGAGGCTGTCTGGCCTGTAGTTACGTGGGTCCTCTTTCTTGACCTTTTTGAAGACCAGACTGACATGGGTTTTCTTCTAGTCCTCAGGCACTTCTCCTGTTTTCTATGACCTTTCAAAGATGATTGAGAGTGGCCTAGCAATAATATCTGTCAGCTCCCTCAGCATTCGTGGGTGCATCCCATCTGGGCCATGGATTTGTGAGTGTTGAGTTGCCTAAATGTTCTCTAACCTAATCCACCACAACCTTTCTCTTAGCACCAGGGTCTGAGATTCCTGAGGGCCAGGCTTAGCAGTAAAGACCAAAGCAAAGGCAGTCTTCAGTAAATCCATGTTCTCTGTAACGTCTGTCACCAAGACACCCACCTTATTCAACAGTAGGCTCACATTTTCCCAAGTCTTCCTTTGGCTGCTCATGTATATGAAAAAGCCTTTCTTGCTGTCCTTGACATCCCTTCCCAGATTTAATTCCAAGTGGGCCTTAGCCTTCCTTNAAGACACCCACCTTATTCAACAGTAGGCTCACATTTTCCCAAGTCTTCCTTTGGCTGCTCATGTATATGAAAAAGCTTTTCTTGCTGTCCTTGACATCCCTTCCCAGATTTAATTCCAAGTGGGCCTTAGCCTTCCTTGTTGTATCCCTATATTCTCTGACTACATTCCTATATTCCTCCTAAGTTGACAGTCCTTTTTTCCACATTGGTAAACTTCCATCTTCCTTTTGAGTTTTTCCAGAAGCTTCCTCCTCATCCATACAGTTCTTATTCCTCCTTTGACTGATTTCCCATTCTTCAGGATGCACCAATCTTGAGCTCAGAAAAAGTGGTAGTTGAATACTGACCCGCTCTCTTGAGCCTCTTAAACTCTTAAAACCCTGGCCCATGGGATTCTCCCAAGTATATCTACAAAGAGGACAAAGTTAGGTCTCCCGAAGTCCAGAGTTATAATTCTACTTATTTCTCTGCTCCTTCCATGTAAGATCCTGAAATACACCATCTCATGGCCACTGCAGCCAAGTCTGTTCCCAGCCTTCACATCCTCAACTAATCTTAGCACAAGGTTCAGAAGCACCCCTCTCCTCATGGGCTCCATCACCACCTGTGCCAAAAGCTGAGCCTGTAACTGTGCTTGGGATTGCCCCAAACCAAGTACAGGGCCTTACATTTGGCTTAGCTGAACTTCATGTGGTTCGCATGGACACACTTCTCAAGTCTGTGAAGGTCCCTCTGGATAGCATCCCTGCACTCCAGTGTTTCAACAGCACCACACAGCTTGTTTTTGGCAAACTTGCTGAGAGTGCACTCAGTCCCACAGTACTTGTCACCAACAAAGATGTTAAACAGCTCTAGTCCCAAAACCAACCCCTGAGTAATGCCACTTGTCACTAATCTCCACTTGGATATTCGGCTGTTGACTGCAATGCTTTTGAGTGAGACCATCCAAATAATTCCTTTTCCACAGAGTGGTTCATCAATCAAATCCATGTCTCTCCAATTTAGAGACAAGGATATCATGTGGGACAGTGTCAAATGCTTTGTAAAAGTTCCAGGTAGATGACATCAATCACTCTTCCTTTACCCATCAATTCTGCAACCTTGTCATAGAAGGCCACATAATTTGTTAGGCATGATTTTCCCTTAGTGAAGCCATGTTGGTTGTCACCAATCACCTCTTTATTCTCCATGTGCCTTAACACAGTTTCCAGGAGAATCTGATCCATGATTGTGCCAGGCACTTAGGTGAGACTGACCAGCCTATAGCTCCCCAGGTCTTCCTTTTTTTCTTTTTTAGAAATGGGGGCTATATTTTGGTTAAAAGTCTCAAGAAAACAATACTAACAATACTGAACTGTTACAAGACCCTTTCTACCTCCACCAAAAAAAGAAAGCAACCAAAAAAATTTGTACAAGCAGCCACAACTGATTAATAACAAAACAGAAGAGAATGTTTGATCAACCTCATAGCCTTCTACAATGCAATGAATGGTATTGTAGATGAGGGGACAGTAATGGATATGGTTTATTTTGACATCAGCGAAGCATTCAGCACTGTTGATATCCATTGTATAACAAGAATTGAAGCCATAAAGAAAATGTAAAGAAAATTACTGAAAAACCACAAATATAATGTGTGAAATCTCATAACTTTTAATGGCTATCATAAAGCATTGTATGTGTGCTCATCTTATGTCTCTCTACATATGCTTAAAAATAATCAGGTCTATCATGGTGTCCTAACTGTAAAACAGTGACATAAATTAATCCACTATTACACTAGTCCAAATAAGTCAATTTATAGTTACTATCACTTTCAGCAGCTTTCCTGGCTTTATTTTTTTATGCGTCAATAAAACACATCAACTCCAGCTTTAAATGAAAATAAAAATTCTTAGTACTATAAATTAACTTTTGTTGTCTGGAATTAGGTGAAGGAAGGCCAGAAAAGCAAACCTGGGGGGGGAGGTTTCTACAGAGGTATGTATATAAGGTTAGTCAGCAGGCTACCTCACTTCCTCTGTAAGTTAACATATCTCATCTGCCAAATTACTTGCTTTTTCTCCCAGTCATTAATACTCTAGAGTAAAGCCTCAAAAGTAGATTTCGGGACTCTCTAAGGCAGATCAGACAAACAGCATGGAAAACTAAGGTTGTCTGAAGTATCTAGTCTTTTTACATGTGATTTAAGGAACGTGCAGCCAAAGGAAGAAAACAGATGTTTTTCAGTTCAAATTCCAAGTTCAACATCAAAGTTAAAAGACAGATGGACTATTGTATTAGAGACACAAGTAGGTGACTTGACAGAAGGATGAAGGCAGGTCATTTCCAAGAGCATGTACTTACGTGATCACAGCCACAACACAACACTCTGCAGCTATTCCTACCATTATTAAAGGCCAGTCCATGTAATTTATTTATATTTGTTAATATAGCAACTTGCATTTCGTGGCTAGCTACCTTCCTACCAGTTCCCATGGTGTCCTATACATGTTCTGACTTTCTGAAAATGCAGTGTTTCTGTTAACTTACAGAAATACTTAATGCTTGCTGGACAGCCGTCTATGAATCCTCCATTTTATCCATATTTTAAAAGCTCTGTTGGCTGTTACTTGCTAACTCTTACACTGGAAGAGTTTTGAAAGTAGTGAAAGAAATTTTTATTCTAGGTAGGAATGTACCCCGGGCCACAGATTAACAGGAACAATTGACTAAATCTAAAAGCACTTTTGCCCAGATTAGATGCAATTCCATTTTTTAAAATTTAGAGTCTAAAATTGTATCCATGTCTGAAATTCATACCGATGCAGTAGAAAGATGAGGTAGTAACATGAAATTTTTCAAGTTGTGAGCTTTATTTATGAAGTCTATAGGAAAAGAAGTATCTCTAGTGCCAACAATCAAGGTAGAAATTTACCATATAATATTAAAATCAAAATAAACTCTCAATTGAGCAAAACCAGAAAAAAAAGTCTGGTAGCTGGTGGTTATGTTTCCCTTAAAACTCTCAGTTCAACTATCTGTACAGCAGAAGAATGCTTCAAAAACCAGAGACAACATATCTGCGTATGCTTCATGGAAAAAAAAATTACATATAAGAGCACTCAAGTGTTATTCTCCCTTAAAAAAGGAAAAATATGATTTCCTTGATTTTAGGATCAAAGAATGTAGTTCACGAATGGAAAAGACAAAACTAAAAAATTGAAAATGCATGTGAAGCAATCACCTTATATATAAAAAAAAAAAAAATCAACCCTTTGGAATCTCAGCTCCAGAGAACAAGACATTTACAAAGATTGAAGAAGACGTTCCAGGGAACTGGAAGGCATTGTCTAGTGAAGGAAGCACAGGCACTACAAGACTTTGAGTGACAACATAGAGTGCTAGGAGATCAAAAAGACAAAAGAGATAGATCGATTGTCAGATGTAACAATGGGAAATGGAAAGCTATGAAAAACATGTGAAGAGATTTTCATTTACTTCCTAGGAACCCAAAGAAGACTGCATAGTGAATCTCACCATAGGTTCATAAAATCTTAATTTTTCTTGAACATCATATTCTCACAGATAATATATGTTTTGGGAATGGATGCCTCATCATCTTAATAAAGAGACAAGAATTTCGATTACTTACTCCCAATTTTTAAAAAGTTGTTTTTCACTTTAGCTGAAAAAAATACATATCTACCTGATAATTTACTCTGTGCAGGGGAAAAAAAAAAAAAGAAAGAAAACAAAAAACCCACACCACAACAAAAGACCTACACAAAAAACTTCCATACTATTTTCCCTCCATTCACTCACATTTAAGCATCCCATCCTCAAAAGAGGCAGGATGTTTTTGAATTTAAAGTTTGAACAGAATTTTTTTTGCTGTTCATAGCAAAAAGCACACATCCACTCCTCTCCCACTGAGTCTATAATTTAAATGTCTTTTCTAGCAGAGCAACTTTGCAAAATCCTTGACAATATCACTGTAAATATTTGACCCATCTGCATTTTTCTATTGTTACAGCACTTATAATTTACTTTAAAAAGAATGGTTATGCTTTTCTCTTTTTTTTT
>VZTU01023035.1:1900-23587 GCA_013400835.1 Zapornia atra
CTATCATAAGCAAAGTTTCTAGAACAGTTGTTATGTCATCAAATGAAGATGAAGGATTTGGAGATGGAGATATGAACAAAAACTTCACTGCACCTTTAGCTTATAAACTTAACTTTTTCATATGGCAGCCTATGCTACATTGGGATTTCTTATTCTTTTTCAAGCAACACTTCTAACTTGCTTCCCTGGACAAAAAGACACACTGCAAGAAGGGGACATTCTCAGAAAACACTGTCAGACATGTGAGTCTGAAAGGAACCATGACCTCACTTGTGAACAAAAATGAAACTTCTGACAGTTTTACTTAAGGAAGCAGATGGGAGGACAGCAACTAAAAGGGGAAAAAAAAAAAAGATAAAAAAAAAAAGAAAGGATTCACTTGAAAAGATCATATAATGACTTCAGACAGATTTCCAGACAGTGATGCATATGCTCAACTATTCACAAAGAATGAGTTGAATTTTTAACAAAAATGACAGTAGTATGATCATTGGATATGCCAGGAAAGAGTTAGGGGGGTTTTTTTTCCCCACTTGCAAGGAACTGGCAAACCCTTTATTCTTACAGATAACTTCTTGGGCTGTTCTGCAACCCCAGCTTCAGGAAGCCCAAATAGATCTACATGGCCAAGAGGCGTGGCTTTCCTGAAACAACAAGCAAAATCCAGATCTCCCCTGCAAAAAGTGTTGGGACCAGGTTTCCCCAGAAGCAGGCGTAAAAGCAAGTCTGATCTTCATGCTCCATTTGGTCAGCCATAACCTGAAGAAGCAGACACATCCTCTCACAAGACTGTGAGGGGCAAAAAACAGCAGTGGAAGAGGGAAAAAAGGATGAGAAAGGACAATCTACTGTATAGTTATACATAAACGTATGCATGTGTGATAACCATGGATGTGCATGAGCAGGAAACAGCAAGTGTCGGTGTCGGAGCACTTGGCTGGATGCTCTAGAGTGCAATACCACCCTTCTCTAAGAGTCCTGCTTTACCCAGGAGTGCAGTCCAGAGCTGCTGCTGCCCTCATTCCCTTTGCCCAGCATCAAGGGTGTGCCAGGCCAAGCTCTTTGCACTTCCTGAGCATCCTGAGGCTGCTGTCAGCAGATCAGGCAGTGCCTCAGACCTTCTCGTTTCTCCCATGGATACCTCAGCTTCTTGCAGCTTCCTCTCCTTTGCAGGTGATACCTCACAAGTCATTTCACACAAGCAAGGAGCTGCCTCTGCTGTCTTTCCCCACGCTGCTACTGATGCTGAAAACCAGCATGACAATAAAGGGAGTGAGCTGACAGCTGCCAGTGGGAAAAACAAGGGGAATTATCTAGACAGAGAAACAGATTATTTTGTACAAAAACCCCAGTTTTGACTGTGCCAGAAAATGAGAACAAAATAATCAAAGGGGCATTTTCTGTTTAGCATGGCAGCCCATTATGATGGCCTTGGCCCAAGCACAGGGGCCACATGAGCTAATGGGAGCGGGCAGGCAGAGGGAAGGGACACAGTCGCATTATGCCACAAGCAGACATCATTCAGCCGATGGGTTTCACCAGCAAACAGAGAGGCAATCCAGGATGTGCACAGCACAGAAAACTGCCAGGGCGATGCAGCTGGCTCACGGATGGGGTCTGTCCCACCCAGGTACACATCTCCATGCATGAACGATGCTTTCGTTGGGTTTGTTTGCACAAGGCAGTGAGTCATGCTGGGACCACGCCACCTGCTTCCACTAGCAACGCCAGCAACAGCGCTCGCTGTTGCCATGGCTTTCACTATTTCACTACAACATTTGCTCATGAAAGATGTACGTAATCTGAATTGGGGTGAAAAAGGCCTTGCATTGTTTCCTGAGACTTACCTTTCCCTTGGACAAAATTCATGGCTATTATTTTTGGATTACGGCAGGAAACTCCTGTCTAATTCAAAACAGTGTCACGTATTGGCATAAGTCTCCCTGCACCTCTCCCTCTGCCAAAATGTCAGCTTTGCCTAAGATACGTGTCCTCTTGTGACTACAATGAAAGCTGTGTCCTCCTTGGTACAATTTATCATACAGGGTTCAGTGATGCAGTATGCCAAGCAAGGAAGAAGAACATGAAACCTTATCACCGCAGTGTTTATTGACCAGTCATCCTGCTTTGTACTCATTTCCTCTCCTTAATTCACTGCAAGTATATATTGGCTCAAAATCAAAAGAAATGCAATAGTTAAAAAAACTCATATGCTCTGGGATGAATGTATTCATGATGGTGCAATTATTTCTCTCCTGTGATAAGTGAAAACGTTTGTTAATAAAACTTGTTCCAGAAAAGGAGGGCTTTATTCCATTATGCTGTGTGAATCCTAACAAATTAGCCTTTTTTTTCCCTTGGAAAAATCAAGTTTTGCATCTGAGACATCATCCTGAGAACAACTATTTACACACATTAAAGGAGGGAGGGGGGTACACAAACAAAATAATAAAAATATTGTGTTTTGCCAGTCCTACTCAGCCAAGAAAGAAGCAGAAAAGTATCACAGCCAGGACATGCTGTACCCAGCTCCTGCTGCCTGATGATTCCCTACTATAAAATTAACCCATGTGACCTCAGCCCTACGACATCAGCCTGGAAACAGAGACGCTCCCAGTATAAAGCCAATTAACTCCATCCCTGAGCAGCACAGTGAGACGTGAAGAAGAAAGCCATCACTTCTTTGTGTGTTACAGTGTGGAAACCCCGCAGAAGGACCACAGGAGGGGAGAACAATACGCTTCTCAGTCCTGCTTTACCTTTTCCCCTTTTCTTTAGCCTCTAACCCACCCAGCAGCTGACATCATTCTGCTGGGTGCTGAGCAGGGCAGCTTCTCCCTGCAGTAAACCCTCTGCATGGGGTCAGAGCCTGTCCTGCAGTTGGGGTGGAGAGCAGAAAGGCAGCAGCTCTTCACTGCTGGTCCTCATTTGTCCCACAAGGAATCAGATTTGTCAGGGCAGACGATATAGGGCACTAGCAGCAGCACATTTGGATGAGGTGACCATATCTTAGCAGTGCCCTCCAAGTGACAAAACCCCAAACCAGTCTTGCATAAGGACAGACAGAGGAAACAAGGCAAAAAAAAGGGTAAGTAAAGGTAAACCAAAGCATTTTCTTAAGCTTTCGTGGAACTCACTTATCTAGGGCACAGTTTGTCCCTGAAGCCATGTCAGCCTAACATCAGAGGAAGCACGACAAGTTTTGCATTATTCTCAATTTATGTCTTTTTTTGGCTTTTGCAGCCCTGAGGTAAAATTGTAGACTGCTCCTTTTGTTATGTACCTTTTCCCAAGACAGAGCGCAGGACCTCCGATAAGTGCAATAACACTCAGGAAATACACATTTTGCTGGTTTGCCTTTGCCTGGAAATACTCTCACAGCTATGCTGCACAGAGGAAGAAGGAGGTGGTGATGATTCAGTGAGAGTCCAAAGAGTAAGAGAAGGAAATCTCTTGGGTAAGAAAGAAACTAATGAACAAAAGTCGGCAACAGAAACAAGACTGTTATGCCACAAATATAAAATGTATAGTCACATAAGCTCATAGGAAAGAAAATGAGAGCTGACATCCTACAATGCTAGATTGATTAGGGAGGACTTGGAAGACGACCAAGGTCTGGGAATGGCATGGGAAATCATTTCAAAGGAGAAAGAACCTCACACTCTGCTACGGGGGACGGCAGCAGTACAATAACACTCAAAGAGGATGTTGGAGAGCTGCCACGGACCCTGGGCTGAGGGGAAGCAAAAACATATGACAATGTGTGTGGTTATAATGGATACCTGCGTGGCTCAAAACAGTGATGTGAAGGATTTGGACCTTCAACTACCTGAAAAGTGCCAGATTTTGGAGACCAAGGGTTGTCTTCCAATTTGTCTGTCGGCCCCCTCCATGTTCAGATACCTCCTGGAGACTTCCCAAAGCATCAGCAAAATAATGACCTGACAGTGAAATAGATATTACCACACTCCTGAATATTTTCTTCTCTGATATTTTTTTTGTTTGTCTACTCTACTTTCCTCTTCTCACCAAGGATTCAGGTTATCTCTACCATTCCTTTGCTGTTACAGACACAAGAATAAATATCCTTTAACGGTAGTTATACTGGAACTTCATGGATTTCTCTGCAAACACACAACATCCATGCAACCCAGGTATATATACACATCACATATTCATGGCATTTATCTGTTGATAAGACTAAGCTGCCTTTGAAAGGAATTTTGACCCATGAAAATCAAGGAGAGTGTTGTCTTTGAGCAACTTTTCCACTTGCACCTTTAATAAATACCAACTCCCATAACGACGGGTTTAAACATGAGCTTAGTACGCTCCATTTCAAACAAGGGAAAAGGAAGACTGAATTGTGAGTAGAAGTATCCCCATTACTAGCAGTCATATTGAGAGTTCAGTGCATGTTATACCTCTACAGATTGGTAAACACTTGGGGAGGAGCTTGTGGCAGCCTGTCAGTACAACACCAGCCATATGTTGGCACACTTCAGTGAAGGAGTGGCAAACTCTACGTGTGGTCAAAGCTTCTTGCTAAGTGCCAAGTGCCTCAACAACATGCACGTGGAGCAGATGTGTTGGCCCCAACTCAGAGGGCAAATGTAGGTTATCTGAACCATGACTCATGCTTTTGCTCCTTCAGGCTGCAAAACTGCCAAAAAATGGGAATATGAGTGAAATGTCTGTTAATACTATAGGATAAGCCATCTCACATCTAGATTACCAGGGGTTTTTTTCTCTAGCAAAGAAAAGCATGCAATGAAATGCTCAGAAGCTATCACAAGTATCCAGAAAGCATAATAATATGTACATAAAGCAGATGCAAATAACAGTTACTCTTCTAACCTTGATGGAAAGCAGCAGTAAATGCAAAGACTCACTCTCCAAACACAGACCCCTAGAAACACTCAAGTCTGTGTTTCTGATGACAGAATAGTGTTAAAATAGGTGAGTAATGTTCATGAGAGAGGCATAGGTAGCCAAATAGCCCTGAAATTCTACATCCAGCAAATTTTGCTTTAGTTATCTAGAACCAGAAAACTTTGGGAAAGCACCAGTCCCATTAAAAATCCTATGCTGGTTAAAACCCTAGATATGTCAGTGCTCTGTAATATGATAATTTATTCATGATATGATAAATTATTTTCCTTAGGGGAAATATATCTGGGGGGAATGCTGATAAATCTCTTCTCTAAATATTAATTAGAAATTCAAAATTAATCTCATTTGGCCTTGCAAAAACCTTTTTTGTGTTTGCTTTCCATTCTAGGTCTGTTTTTTATTTGTCTTAATTTGATTAAATTGTAGCCATTCAAAATTCAGAGTTTCTGTAAAGACTGTCACCATTAATCAGTCTGGGGGTATAGTCACTGAAGAAATAGTATTTGTCATGTGTATTTTCTCTTTCTGTCAAAACCTGTTTGGCACTGGTTGGAAGAAATATCATATATTTGAAAGGCTGCACTAAAAATCTTCCTTCCCTGAACAGTTGTGAGGTGGCAAACACAGGGCTGGCCTGGGAGAGATGAGGCAATCCTGCACAGATTTCAGGAGGAGAAAATACAAAGCTCATAAACATGCCGGAGCCACTCATATTAAAATCAATACGTTCAGTACAAAAATCTGGGTTAAACTAGTTTTCATCTTTGGCTAACATCTTATTCTGCTGTGAGTTCTTTATGCTAGTCACAAAGCAGTGTGCTGGCATACCCCTCCATGGAGGTCTCACGCCATACCCATATGGTCCAACACGTGGGGGTGAGCGTGGATGTGGCTGTGGAGGATGCCAGGGCAGGCAGGATCATGGGCCTTTGTTCCTCCTACTTCTGTTTTTTGCAGAAATAGCATCCTGAGGGGAACAGAGCCCAGTGCCTTTATGGTACTGTTGGACTTTGGAAAATGCAGTCCACGAATCATTTAAGAAACAAACTTTGTTCCTATATTTTTCACTAGGGGAAGGGAAACAATCCAAACCGTGGCGTGTGTTATGAGCTCCACGTGAGTGGAGTTAACCACACAGGACAATGAGCAAATCACATCGCCTTTCTGTCTTCCAGGAATCAGCTGGGCTATCGCCTGCCAACATCCCAAGGGCTTCCTTAACCTGGAGAAACCCGTGATGAACAGAGGCAGACAGTCAGGAGCAAATCACAGAGCTAGTCAGTCTTTGGCCTCCTTTTTCATTCAGACAAATTTTAAATGTTAAATAAATACTGAAGGAATCACTTGTCACCACAAATTATTCCTTTGAATGTTTACTGTTCATGCCAGCTTCCCTGGGGTCTTTCCCATTTAGAAACAACTTTAACAAGCAATCCCATAAAACATTGACCATTATTCCCCAAGAAGTTGTGCCTAGTGACTTGTTACACAGAAATATGTTTCCAATTTCACTTTAAAACGTATTAGAAAGAAGTCCTCAGTATTTTTTACATTAGCATTTAGTGCCATGTGGAAATAGCAATTATAAACTGCCAGAAGCTGTACTTACAGATTTTATTTCTGTTTAACTGTTTAGATGGTGCTTTTTGGTACCCTTCCCTCTGTATGCCTGGGAGAGATGTTTGTTTGCTGCTTGCCTCAGCAGCCCTTGCCAAGGACAGGGACTTGAATGTGCAATCACATCGTGGTTCTGTCCCTCCTTCTCCATAATAGATGTGAACCTAATGCGTGGCTGCAGGACCGTGTGCCAGAGCTGCTCATGATGTACCAAGGCATTGGGTTTCAAGGATGACCTGAAGGGTGGCTCAGCAGTGCTTCTGCTCCATGTGAGCAGAGGACATCAGAAGGGGCATTAAGCCTGACTTGGGGACCACCAGATGGTGCCACTGCAGACAGCATTTGTGATTTACCTCTTTTCTTCCTCACAGCCTACATTTGGGAAAAAAAACCCCAAACCCACAAGCGTTTCTTGTTCATGAGGACAAGCTCCAAATTTGCATTTGCAGCTGAAACTTGCCAGCTTGTATTTTCTCTGACCATCCTCCTTCCGTACATAAGGTTGTAACATGTTTATGTTATTAAAGAAAGAGTACAGTCTGTCTCTGCTGGTATCTGCCTATGCCCAGTTTCGCTTTAGACAATACCCAGCTGTAGGTGCTGATCCTTTCCAGAAAAAGCAAGCTAGCAGGGTCTAAAGGCTGAGCTGAGTTTGCCTTGTCACTGTGGATCTCAGCCCATTTTAGCATGCAGTTTGGTGAAAGATGCTGCAAGAGCTGACCAAGCACAGAGGAGGTGCAGCTGATGACAACAGACTCGAATGAATATCAACAGAAAGGCATGTGCACCAGGTTCTAAAGGATCTACCCCAAGCACTATATTTCCATCCTGCAGAATTAGAGGAACAACCGGTTTTGCAAAGAGTAACAGGGTCCGCTGCTCTTACTTCCCACAGTAAGAGGTATTCCATGGAAGAGCCTATACTAACAAAAGGAAACAACTGTGCCATATTACAATGAAAATTTCAGGTAAAGGGATTAACTTCAGGAAACAAACAGAGGCCCTGAAGTAATAATTCATGAAAATATTTTAATTATAAATTAATGGTGGGGTAAGGTGGGACCAAGTGCAGTGGAAGATTATGACTGAGGGGGTCTAAAGGAAATGAAATGAGTTTGAGAAAAATGCATCAAACTGCAACAGGACCTCTGAGAAAAAGGCAAGCCACAAGATCTTAGGCAGGTAATGATATTCTTAAGCCAATTGATCTCTGTGAAAGGTCTGGATGCCTACCTGTGTAACCTGCTCTAGGAAACCTGCTTTGGCTGGGGGGTTGGTTTTGATGATCTCTGGAGATCCCTTCCAACCCCTACAGTTCTCTGTCTGTGTCTTCTGTGCAAAACTTACCACTACTAGCAGGATACTGGAGTCTGTGGCTATGGTCACATCAGCTAGTGGTAAGGAGCAATGGAAGTACATCTGCAGGGTTAAACAGGTGGTGCTTGGGGTCCAATATCTCTGCTTTACACATTTCTAAAGGTTTAAATTGCCATTGTTTCAGGCAAGCTCCAATGTGGTCTTGTGGACTGGTTGCCAGCTGCTTGTTTATGACAAAGGTGCAGTAAAGATTCTCCTAAAATGTGTCTGACCATTTATTTTCATCTGAAAGTAATCTCATTCAGGAACACTCTGACATGTGTGCATCCTTTCTTGGTGGAAACCAAAGTGCAGAACCAGGAGATGGTTGGGAAGAGCTCTTCAACAGAGCACTCTCCAACTGAGCTGGCACACTGATGTATCATGCAGCTACTGGTTCAAGAAGTCCTTCTCGGACCCAAGATGTTAGGTGTTTACCTTTCACTGAAGAGACGATGCAGGAGCTCTTCAGTCAATTCAGTAAATCTCTGCTCACTCAAATAGACTCTTCAGCTTCAGTGGAGGTACTTGTGTGAATTAAATATCCATCTGTGAGTTGCTGTCTTCTCCCTACCAGGTTATGTATGCTGTAGGTTGTTCATGCAGGAGTGTGTTTAAACGGGACACAAGATGGCTATAGATTTGTTTAGACTGCTTTCAGAATCAGAACTGGATTTAGTTTTAGGAATTATAGGCCTGTCCCTTCAAAATCCTACTACTTAGCTTGGGAGTTTAATTCTCCAAGATACTGTTCGCTCTGGCTTTGCTCCAGCAAAGCACTCAGTCTGCTGGTTAAGTTTTAAGCCTGGGAACTACTCGTGTGCTCAGCAGATCCTTGGGCCTGCACTGAGCACGCACTCCAGGGTTGCAGAGGGAGGCCTGTATTTGCAGGATCGGTCCCAAATTCTCTGAGGGCAAATTATTTGAGAATTTACTAAGCACCAAAAAAAAAAAATAAAAATATTGCTGTGACATTTTTCAAGTATTGTAAAAGTCCTGTTAAACACTTGCTACTGTGCTATATTTGTGTTATCTCACAGCGGATACATTTCTCACTTACTGCAACTTTAACAGCTAATAAAAATAGAACTTCTGAACTTTCAAGGACCCTTTGAACAGTGTAGTCATATGACGCGTCTGCACCACACCAGAGGTGAAAGGGTTTGTAAAATCCTGTGTGGCACATAGCAGTGCTTGCTGAGACCAGTAACCAAGAGTGGCTATTGCATCCCCCAAACAAAGCTAAATAGGCAATTGCTGCAAAAGCAAGCAGCAAAAATTCATTCGGACTCACTTGACACACGCTGACTTCAGATAAAGCCAGTGCTAAACAATAGGGATACAGCCTTTCCCCCAGGAATTCAATGGCAAAACTCACCCTGACTTCATCAGAGTCAAGATTTCATCCAAGGACTGAACCTCCCAGATGCTTTTTTCACAGGGAGCCCCTAATGACTTCTGTGGGGCCATTTAGGGCAGTGATGTTCACAGGAGACTCAGAAGTCATTCTGAACCAAGATAATGACCTATTGTTTAGGATGTTTTTCTGGACAGGCAGTTCCAGAAAGGGAGAAAAGTGCAGAGATTCCCTTTCCCCAACCCAAGAGACAGGCATCAAGCTACAAAGAGCCCTGCTCTCCAGAGGGGTATCACACTGGGGTGAGGAATTACAGCGAACAATTCGGACTTGAGATAAGATGCAGTATTTTACTGCAACGGACAGACTAACGGGATATCTCAGTGCTGAGGGCCAGTTTGCTAGAGTTTTAAAGACAGTTGTTTCCTCCAAGCTGCAGACAGAACACGCGTTGTCAAGAGGTCAATGTTGCCCTGGCTTGTAGTTTCAGTGGTGTTTCTCAAAGGAAGAGAGCAGAGATGAGCACTTTCTCACTGCAGATATAAGTGGCTCACAAGGCCACCTTGTCCAAATGAATCGCAGCTTCTTCTGATACAGTCTGAGCTGAATTAGCTACTTCCAGAATTACCACTCCAAGAGAATAAAATTTTAAAATAAAATTTAAAAAACCCAACCCAAAACAAAACAAAACAAAACAAAACAAAAAACCAATGCAAAACACAAACCAGTGTGACTATGTAAAGAAAACCTTTCTGATTTAAGTTGCTAGCATGCACAGTCTGAAAAATTTCAAAGGATTTTTTCTGCTTCAGGCCAAGTGAAATGATGCTGTAGGGTCTGGCTGTGAAAAAAGCTGCTCCAGTGAGCAATTAGTACTCTCACAGGCAATTTCTTCTATGTCAAGAGTACATCCACGTTCGTAAGGGCTCCCTCCTCAGAGGAACTAAAATGAGAAGGATGGGGTTCTTATTTTGCTATCATTGTGTTAGCAATCCTTTTGCGGGGGGGTCGGGAGGGGAAGAAAAAAATGAGTCTTTGTGCTTTGGAAATCTGAACCTGCATGTGGAAAGTGAGTTCTTGCCTGCTAAGGGCATTTGATTTTTTTCTGAGGTTTTTATTAAAGTTCAAAGCAGATAAGGGCTCTATCTGGGGCTGCAAGCCACTGTAATGCAACACTTATCCAATTTTCAAGGATGTTAGTAGCTTCAAAGTTCTCTCTAAAGGCAAACTAAGCTTCACAGGCTTGCCCAGCCAGGAGTAAATTATTCTGTAATGAAGGTGAGACACGGAGAAATGCTGGTAAGAGGCTTGACTTCCATTCTTGGCTGCTATTACATCTCTCTTCCAAATTACGATAAAATAACCTACACTTTGGTTGTGGAGCTAAGGAGTGAAAAGCTAAAAAATAAAATTTTTACAAAAGAGGTTTGGTTTGATAAATGGCCCAGGAAGACCATTTTACCAATAGGTGAAATTCATATCACAGAGGATTTTAAAATTTATTTTTAAATTCTATTTTATTTTATATTTCTGAAATATTTGTTCTTCCTATGAGTCCATTCTGTTTAACCAGCCTTTTCTTTGTACAGTACAGATGAGGAAGAAGAATCTAACAGATTGATTAAAACACTCATTTATCTCTTGTCCCCTGAGAAACACTGCCTAGACAGAGATACACTTTGCAGATAATTTATGTGGATGAGAATAGCAGGAAGTTTGCAAGCATTCCTTATTAAAAAAAATTGTTTATGATTGAATAAATGCAAGGTGGCTGAAAAATTGATTGTTTCTGACCTAGCTTTCAAATGATGCAATACAGCAGGTAGGTGTGTGTGTGTCCAGTTCAAAGAAGGGTATGCTCAAGTGATAGAGCAAAGTGCAGCAAGAGGTAGGCAGCTCAGTTCATTTAACACTAATTTTAATACCTGAAGAAAAATAGTCTTATGGTCTGCCTGGATGCTGCTCTTGGATGATGGTATGCTGCTTCTTAATTCTGCTGACTGAAAGACTGCCACATGAATTTAATATATGAGTATATATTAAATATATTGTATATAATACAAAGAGAAGAAATCAATCAGCGTCTAACAATACATGAAATGTCATTTATACTTCTTGTGATGTAAATTATTATAGTACATTCCAACCACCTGAAAAAATAGCATGCTTACCAGTCATGGAATATTATTTTTTTTCTTTTTTTTTTTAGTCATATCAGAATAAAATGGAAAATTCTCAGAAATCTGTGTAGCTAATAATGTCTACAATTTTTATTCTTTTTTCCAATGAGCAATGTAAACCAGCATCCCTGGTAGTTATTAACTAAGGAAGTGATCTCATTTCTACGCAACTGAAAGAGTATTTAAATTTAAATTTAAGTTTGAAATATCCACTGTAGTCTCCCTAGTTAGAAAGGGCAGTCAGCCAGCCTGGCTGCAGACCAAGAAATCAGTGTTTCTCTGCACAGACAGCTCCAGAGAGGACCATTTCAGACTTCATGCAACAAGTTTTCAGAAATCAAGCAGTGAAATAAAAAACATTAAGAAGATAATGTGCTTCTAATATGATGTAGATACCAGGATTGCTCAGTGAGATCTCACTCTTCATGTGTGGAAGAGCACAGGCTTAGACAAAATCTGAACAGACTGAAAAAATAAAGCACCTTTCAAGTGTTTGAGATGTCCACAGTGCTCCTGGATGAGGAGAAGGTGCTGGTAGTCAGCGTGAAATAGTTCCTGCAACTTTGCATCACATCTGGGTTTCACATATAAATGATAAATGCATCTTGGGAAATGTTAAGCTTCCTGGGGGTTAAGGATCTTAGTAGACCCTTAGCAAAGTGTGTGCTGTCTAGCAGCTCTGCGTTAACAAGTCATTTGGCACAAGAAATAAAAGCAGTTAGATCTGAGGATACCTGCACAGCTACATGATACTTGTTTGGGGGCTTTAATTCAGTCCAAATTTACCCTCATTGCCCAGGTTGAACATTACAGAATAATAGAATCACAGACTTTCAGGGGTTGGAAGGAAGTTCTGTAGATCTCCTAGTCCAACCCCCTGCTGAAGCAGGATCACCTCAAGCATGCTGCTCAGGAACACATCCAGGTGGGGTTTGAATGTCTCCAGAGAAGGAAACTCCACAAGCTCTCTGGGCAGCCTGTCCCAGGGCTCTGTCACCCTCACAGTGAAAAAGTTTTTCTTTGATATGAGATGAAACTCCTTGTGTTCCAGTTTGTTCCTGCTGCCCCTTGTCCTGCTGCTGGGCACTACCAAAAGAGTATGTCCCCATCCTCTTCACACCCACCCATTAGATATCTGTAAGCACTGATGAGATCTCCTCTCAGTCGTCTCCAGGCTAAACAGGCCCAGCTCCCTCAGCTGTTCCTCATACAAGAGATGCTCCAGTCGCCTCATCGTCTTTGCAGCCCTGGCCTGGACTCTCTCCAGTAGTTCCAAGTCTGTTATGAACTGGGGAGCCCCGAACTGGANGATATGAGATGAAACTCCTTGTGTTCCAGTTTGTTCCTGCTGCCCCTTGTCCTGCTGCTGGGCACTACCAAAAGAGTATGTCCCCATCCTCTTCACACCCACCCATTAGATATCTGTAAGCACTGATGAGATCTCCTCTCAGTCGTCTCCAGGCTAAACAGGCCCAGCTCCCTCAGCTGTTCCTCATACAAGAGATGCTCCAGTCGCCTCATCGTCTTTGCAGCCCTGGCCTGGACTCTCTCCAGCAGTTCCAAGTCTGTTATGAACTGGGGAGCCCCGAACTGGACACACAACCCCAGATGTGTCCTCACCAGAGCAGAGTAGAGGGGGAGGAGAACCTATACATACTAATTGCATCATTTTACAGTGTAGCTGGTATGTGAACTATTTTGATGGCACTGCGTGGACTACAACATCCAGCTGTCAGGACATAGGAGCAATACAGATCCACCTCCCCAATAAAGATTAAAAAAATAAATCCTCATTTGTATGCCTTTGTTCATCTATTTGATTTACTTGGGTACAAGCTGCAAACTCGCATTTTCCTCCTAAACTCATTCACCTCCAAGCTCAGCCAAAGCTTGGTTTAATGCTGCCTCATGCACAGCTGAGAATCCTGCCCAGATGTAGCATCAGGTTCAGATGAAGGTTTCGTGTTCTGTATTGTGGAAGCTGGTTGGTGGCAAAGTAAGCAACCACTTCTACAGGAAGAGTGTGATAAGAGTAACAAGTCCTTTTTTTTTTTTTTAA
The DNA here is from genome assembly GCA_013400835.1 of Zapornia atra. Classification (NCBI taxonomy): domain Eukaryota; kingdom Metazoa; phylum Chordata; class Aves; order Gruiformes; family Rallidae; genus Zapornia; species Zapornia atra. The sequence continues at coordinate 15,363 of VZTU01023035.1, forward strand.
TTTTTTTTCTTTTAAGTTTACAGCAAGAAGCCAAGAGTCTTGTTGGCTCATGTCACACACAGCTGTAAAAAAGCCTGTAGCTTTGTTGCTCTCACAACAGAATCAGATGAATAATATCATATTTTCAAATAGCCAAGGACTATCCATGGCTGGGTTTTGTTCTACAGGTCATAATGAAGTCAAAGTTACCAGCTAATTCATCCCCTAGGTCATACACAGAATATATATTATAAACAAAAAATACAAAAAAACCCCAATCCAAACAAAAAAACCAAGAGCCCAGGAGACTTAAACCAAGAATACAAGAAACTTTAAAAAGTCCAAGAGACTGAGCTGTGCTGCTCAGCAACTCTCTTCTGCTCACAGCTCTGTGCCACCCTGGGACCACCACAAATCCAGTACCCCAAAGGTCAGGCCTGGGCTCTGCTCCTCATGCTGCCTCTCAAGCAAGAGGTGCCAAAGCAGTAATAAACACCGTTAAGCATGCTCATACTGCAGTCTGCTGGTACTTCCATAAAGTCACCAAAGGTGTTCCTGTTTATCTCAGTGTCAAGTTGGGATTCTGAGCTTAGTCTGGGCCAGATATATCAGGACAGACAGTAACATATTTGATCTGAAGTTAATTTTTATACTTACACTGTTCCAGCTTGAACTAATAGTGAACCGGGGTTGTTGCTTCACATGCCTTTGCAGAATTGGAGTCAGATTTATGTCTATATGGGTTTGGAGAGGGAAAAACAATAAATTTGCTATGAAGACTTTGCAGAGAAGAGAGAGACATGCTGTAGTTGTGATAAGGAAGGCTGCTTTGAAAAAGCAGAGACCATATGAAGTCCATTAAGAACTGGTGAACTGCATAAAAACAACAGCAACATCCTTTCCTGTGACTCCTTGGAATATAAGAGCTTGCATAGTGCTTCAAAGGCACTTCAACAATAACATAATTGGGGGCTCACGGTCAGGCACTTAAGCCCATGTAGGGCAGTGGGAAGAGTGAAATGTGTTCTCTCTTTGTAAAACCTCCCATGCGCCTTATCTTATTTTCTCCCTTTCAGTGTTTACTCAGCGTTCATCCTCAGCGAGGCTGGTTTGTCCTACATGAATGAATGAAGACGACTTTGAAGTTGCTGCACTGAGCAAAATAGTTGGAGCCTTTCTTTGAGGAGTTCACATGAATAGAGCCGTTTTCTATTTAGTCTTTTGCTATTGAGAGAATTAGGAGTCTTTTTCAGATGTGTGTTTGCAGCTCGCATTAAGGCTAATGGCTGTGCAAGTGTGTGTTTGGGGGAAGATGTGCACAAAGTTAATTACCATAGGTTTGCATGTGCATCTCCCTTTTAATCCAGAAAGTGCTCAACACGCTTTACAATTTCACCAACACACTTACACATGTTGTAGATGTAGAATCACTTTGTCAACAGCTGCTGTACAGCCACCTCGAGGTGAAATGCAACAGCTGCTTAACAACACAAAGCAGCTCTGCAGAACATGGCAACCACGGGGGAAAAAAAAAAAAGAAATTGCCTTATCTAGTTGAAATTCTAGGTAAGTAGCGTGCAAATTACTCAAATTAAAATTTGGCTTGAGCACTGGAGGTAACACTTCTACCGTTGCAGGGAAAGTACCATGGCATTTCTAATGATGGCAATTTGCCTGAGCCTCTGGTTTATGTCTCACCCCCAACTGCAGCGTGATGTCTAACAGAGGCCAGACTTTAGTCTCTGCCTGAGTCATGTCAAGGAGTGCCACCTACAGCACTTGTCTTTGTCCTGCAGAGCTTCGGGTCTCGCTCGCTTGGCTCTTGAGGTCCGAACCTGCTTTGGTAGGTAGTGAGACCAGGTGGGACCACACAGCAGCACACAGAACAAATTTCATAAACAGAGAAAAAGGGGAGAACAAAGCAAGTGGCCAATGTTAACATGGTGTAAAAGTTTGGAAGCCTGATTTCGCTTTCCTTTGAGGACCAGCTAACTCATACCGGTGGGAAATAAGAAATAGACAAGAGATGGCACCCAGTTGTCGGGATTTTCACTGTCTTGGCTGTAGAGGCAGAGAATTGTCACTCTTGGCTGTGAATGCTACATCTTTCCTTGGTTTGATGAAACAAATGGGAGTCTTCTGCAGCTGGAGAATCCACTGTGATTGAAAGAGACTGAAAATACTTGTTTTCTGAATCATGGAAATGTAATAACACTTTACTCAGACCCTGAGACTCTGGAAAATTTTGGCCTGTTTCCCATCAGTATGATCTCCTTGAGGAAGCAGGAGAAAAGAGTGGGTTTTCATGCCATCTGTCATCTTTCCTGCATGCCATGTGCCTGATCCTGCGTGACTGACTATGCTTCATCCCCAGACCATATCTATTAATGAGACCTCACATTGTCTTCACACACTGTCTTGGATTCATCCCCCTTCCTGCTGCAGGACAAGAGTCTTTCCTTTGGTAGTAGGGGCCTCCAGTAGTTGTGTTTTGGTCATACTTCCCCATGTGTTGTTTCTGGAAATCTGTAAATGCCATTGCCAGATATCCTGGCTGAGGAGGCAGACACAGGGGACAAGGAGCAGGACCTTGGGAAAGATGTGAGTGTCTCAGTTTGCAGGCTGGTTTCCACTGCAAACCATCCCCCCCCCCCCANNNNAACCCTGACAGAAATTACCTGCTGTGCAAATCAAAAATAAAAGACCATTTTGCAAAGGAAAGGATCGTTCCTGCTGGAAGATACTTCTCCTTTCAGCCTCAACAGGAAGCCTGAGAAGGGGGAAGATGCCTAAAACAAGGATGGGTGCATGTGTGGAGGGACTAAGAGTGGGCTGTGGCACCAACCCACTGCGACTGAGACTCATGTCAGTGGAAAACAAAGTGGAAACGAGCTGTAGAGCATGTGTTGTCAAGCGCTCCTCTTCCAACTGCTCCAGATGGGGACCACATGGAGTCCAAAGTAAGAGTGCAGCAAATGAACCTAATCCTCTAATTCTCTCCCTGCAGTGAAATGGGCTCTCACTGGTGCTCTCCTAATGAAAGAGCAAGTAAGCAGTCATCTGTCTAGGTCGCTCTTATTGCTTCTTATTGCCATAACTGAATTTTACCATGACTGGCTAAAGTTGCAGAGAGAAACAAATTACAGTCTATTTTCTGAGCCTGTTTTGCAACAGAAATAAGAAACATATTTTCTGTTTAGGAGGACAGCAATATAAAACCTTATTTTGTTCCTTTTCTGTTGGTTTTGGTTTATAAGTAGCAATTTCCCCAAGTTTTCTAATTATCCACCATAGCCCTTTGATCTCCCTCTAACCTTGCTATTAATTACTTCTCTAAATACAGCAGCAGCAGCTTTTTGTAAGACTTTCATTCTTCTCAGGACCCGATACAACTGCCATCAAAGTGAGTAAAAGCCTTTCAATTCATATTAGACAAAGGGCCTTGCATTAGACTCTTTGCAAAAATGCATAATCCACCATTAAAAGTAAGGCAGGTCACTCTTCCATCCTTCTCCTTCTGTTGATTTTAGGGGAAATGAATCAGCACAAAAATAGAAACCCTAACTCTGATAGAAAATAATAATGTTTCAAGTAAGTACTGTGCAAGATACAGATAAAGGGCTGCCTGTTTCTCATGCTCAACTTCATGTACAGTGCTGCTTTACTCACCAGAGTAACTAACTAACTCTTTAGCTTTTGATGGCATGTCCTGGAAAACAGTGAAAGGCAGGATTTCCACATGCTATTGTTTACTGCTGTCTAGACTGTACTGTGAAATGTACATGGCAGCTCTTTGGAGGTGAGACATTTTTGTTTGCTGGCCATACAGCTGGAAATCATGTTCTGAATATCCTAGACTTTCATGGGTAAGCATAGAATTAATTGCTATAATGTATTTTTAAGTGTCTGATGAAGTTACAGCACACAACATATTCCAGACAAATTTTAACTGCTATTATAATTGCATATTTTATGTAAGGAGGACACATGCTAGTCTTCCATCAACATTCTTGCAAAATACTCATGAGGGTTACAAGCTGTATAGTTTTGTGTTTAATATGGCAGTGGCATGGGAAAATAGTTATTGGCAGGGACCTCCAGATATCATCAAGTCCAACCCCCCTGCCAAAGCAGAGTCCCTAGGACAGGTCACACAGGTAGGTGTCCAGACAGGTCTTGGATATCTCCAGAGAAGGAGACTCCACACTCCCCTGGGCAGCCTGTCTCAGGGCTCTGTCACCCTCACTGTGAAAAAGTTCTTCTACTTATTGGTGCAGAACTTCCTGTGCTCCAACTTGAGGCCATCGCCCATTGTCCTGTCCCCACAGACCACTGAAAAGGGGCTGGCCAATTCCCCCTATGTCCCACACTTCAGATATTTATAAACATTGATCAGATCCGCTCTCAGTCTTCTCAAGGCTGAACAGCTGCAGCTCACTCAGCCTTTCCTTGTAGGGGAGATGCTTAAGTCACCTCTTTGTAGCCCTCCATTGGACAGATCCCTGTCTTTTTTATACCAGGGAGCCCAGAACTGGACACAATACTCCAGGTGAGGCCTGACCAGGGCACAGTAGAGGGGGAGGACCACCTCCATCAACCTGCTGGCCAAACTCCTCTTGATGCCCCCAGGATCCCATTGGCCCTCTTGGCCACCAGGCCACACTGCTGACTCATGGTCAACCTGTCACCTACCAGGACCCCCAGGTCCTTCTCTGCAAAGACCCTCTCCAACAGGTCATCCACCAGCTTGTACTGATACATGTGGTTATTCCTTCTCAGGTGCAAGCCTCTACAGTTGCTTTTATTGAACCTCATTTGTTTTCTTACTGCCCAGCTCTCCAGCCTGTCCAGGTCTCACTGAATGGCAGCAGGGCATTCCTGCAAATCCATAAGGAGTAGCAATAATGATCTCTTATTCATTATTGAACTCTTAAAATCCCAGTTACTCACATTGCTGTGAAGGTCCCACCTTTCTCTCCTTGATCCCCTTAACACAGACATCAGGGGTGTTAACATTACCCTCTACCCAGTCTGAATCAGAACCAGTTCCACTGTTTCTTCCCCCAAGGGAGGGACTTCATCCCCAACCAGCACAGATACTTCCCCTGACCTCAAACTGATTTATCCAGGTTTTTCTTGAATGGGCAGTCCTAAAACTGAACAGGCACTCCCTTGCAGGGGTTCTCCCCACCCATGGTGGGACTTTGCATTTGTCCCTGTTGACTTTGGTATGACTTCTGCTGGCTAATTCCACCACCCTGTACTCTTTTGGTGGCAGCCCTGCCTTCAAGGGCGTCCATTTAGTTAGCCTGGCTTGGTGTCACCTGGACACTCAGTGGGAGAGTGCTTCATCATCTCTTCCAGGTTATTGACAATGATTCTTCCTCTGCAGCTTCAACATCATTCAGATCAAAGTTTATGGCTCTGGGAAGACAGTATCAACTGGAGATTTCACCTTCCATCTCAAGGGGAGAAATAACACCCAGTTTGTTGAGGCCAACAACAATTTCTTCTCAATCTCAACCAAGGCAATTCCTCTCTTGCTACTATGGTTCAAATCCTGTCTTTATTACCTTCTTGGCTTCCCACCAAGGCTCATCAATTGACCCTCGATATCTTCAACAGAGGAATCTTCCCTTCTCTTTACCACAGAATCACAGAATGACTAGGTTAGAAAAGACCTTTAAGATCATTGAGTCCAACTGCTCCTGTCCTGTGCTAAATCATATCTCTAAGTACCTCATCTACCCTTTTTTTTAAACACATCCAGGGATTGTGATTCAACCACTTCCCTGGGCAGCCTGACATGTCCTGACAACTCAGTGAAGAATTGTTTCCTAACATTTAATCTGAACCTGCCCTGGTGCAGCTTCGTGCTATTTCCCCTTGTCCTCTCACCTATTGCACGTGTTCCCATGAAGGATTTCTATCATCTCTGCTTTTTCCTTTTTCTTCTCCCTGAGATCTTTGATTTTCTTCCCTTTCCCTCTTTTGTTGTCATACTTCTTTTCTACATCTCATGTTTTTAGTTTCATCGTTTCCTGTCGTTTTCTACCTCCCCATAGCTCTCCTGTTTCCCATGGTTCTTGTCCCTCTTACTGATACTTTTCTCCTCCTTAAGAACAATTTTCTTTTTGCTACTAACCCTGTGGTTTTAATCTTGGAAGATACTTTGATTATGTCAAGTCAGAGCATTCTCAATGTTACGAACTCATCTTATCAGTGAAGCCATCAAATGCAGGCAAGCAGCCAAGGCAAGACTGTATATCGAGAGAATACACACTCCCCAAGGCACTGTCAGAAGGTATCCCCTAGGGTTGCTCATTTGTCTTTATTTCAAAGCATTTTGTTTCAAGTTCAAAACTGAGTAACAGGAGAGAAGCAGCTGAACCTTTATGAATTATGTCTATTGGGCTTTCAAAGTCTTTAGGACCACTTTCCCTTTGCGGTGGGACTTGCTGTCTTAAATTATTCAGTTCTTTCTGAAAGCCAAACTCTTGAATAACCTTACCCTATTCCTATGATACAGAGATATATTTATCAAAAATTTAGAGATATCACAATTTTAAGCCATGGTTCTGAAAAAACTTTGTCTATAATATGACCTATTTTAAGCTATTCATTGCATTTACCAACATTTTCAGGCCTTGAGAACTGAGTTAAAGATTTTCAGTATATTTTCTGTAAAAGAAATCAAAGTAAAACACAAGTATTTTTCTTATTTTAATTTACAGGCAAATGAACACCATAATTTAGTCAAAATCTAAAAAAATCCTGGCTAAGAAGAGTACTGTTTGAATTATAGAAGACCAGCTAAATTTAAATGAACTTGAAAGGCAAATTGGAGCTGATCTTATAAGAATTATATATTTAAAAGCAACACTTCAAAGAGGAATATTTTTCAAAGGACAGTATACAGCAAACTTGTGAAAGATGATCTCATAATGACTAGCAAAAATTTAGTACCAAAAAAATTCTACCAGTGGAAGAATATAGTGAAAGTGTAAGCTATAAAAGACAGGAATAAAACAATCAGGAAAAGACAGGAATTAAAAAAAAAACAACAAACCAATCTTTTCAGATAGCATAAAAGTTCTGCCTTTTCTATTTCCTACTCTGGACACATGTTTGAGTTAACTGGTATCTTTGCCTGCAGAAAGCTCACCATCTATTGAGAAAGCATGTGTGCTTTGATAAGCATGACCTAGAACCTGAACATAACCACCTTTGTTAATGTGCTTGACTTTTTCTGGAAAAAAGAGAAAAGGACATAGAAAAAGCTAAGTGATACAATGGTTTGTTGCCTTTAAGCCATACAGACAATACAGAAGGTGCTTCTGTCAGTTTTAGATAAGATTTCTGGGTATGGTTTTGGATAAAATATGTTTAGGCTTTTTTGGAGGGCATATACACATGGCCTCTGAAATTTGTATTGTGCATGCATCACACTTGGTACACACCAGATCCAAATAAGTTCAATTTATTTGCATTATTTTTCTTTTTCTTGTTCCCTTCTGAAAAGCTAGTTGCTAAATCTTATCATATTTGAGGTAATTCTGGACTGTAATAGATTCTCCCATACTGTATGATGTTGGCACAGAGAAACATTGTCTATCCACCAAGAAGAAAGATGTTCACCCTTAACAACACCAAAGGTTTCCTTCAGGCTCTTCTGCTTTGTTCACCAGTTTTCCTAATACAGTGGAGGACACAATTTTTTCCAAGAACTTTCTCCTTCCTAGCCTTGCAGCAGTGGTGCTCCTTGCTGACAGGTATCAAGGGTGCCAACCAAAACTCCGCTGCACGCACCAGGGTGCAACATGTAACATGGATGCACCCCACGTCTGGTACTCCTCCTGCCTCAGGGTCCAATCAGATGGGATGGATTCTTACAACACTGAAACTTCTTTACTTGTTGCAACTTAGATAAGTCAAAATCTTTCAACTGTCCCATTATATTTTCGCCTTGGCAATGCAGAAGAATTTAATCTTGTTTCCTAGTAATCCTAGGCATGTGCGTTGCAGGATCAACACCGACTGATAAATTCAGTTTCTTTCATTCTTTTCTTGGCCCGAATGTCTGCCATTAGTAGTTTTGCTCTGACAGTTATCAGCTAACCAGACCTAAATTCTGCAGTTAGGGACAGGCCGTAAGCAAATATGTTCATTGATTTTACTGATTGACAGTGATGTAAACGAGAAGAAGATATTAAACCAACACCAAAAAAAAAAAAGTCCCACCATAA
>VZTU01023036.1:0-11746 GCA_013400835.1 Zapornia atra
ACATTCAGTCTCATGAGGCAGTCCCCCAGCTTTCCATGCCCTCCTTGCCCCTGCCGAAGTGCTGCTGCCAGGCTGCAGCCCTCTGCCAGGTCCCCCCTCCCACTCCTCCACGTTACCTCCTGTGAGCATGCAGCCCCCAGGATGGCATCTGCCCAACCCTGGCACGCTTCAGACCCCACTTCCTTTTAGACATCCCTCTCCTGCTCACTGCAAACCGAATGGATTTACAAGCTCTGTTTAGTTTCTCTCTCCTTGCCCCACTCTGTGTTCCCCAACCTTTGCCTGCTTGCTCTTCACGCAGTAGGAGCTCCTCAATGTGGGGATTATTGACCTCTCAGAGTTTGGGAGGATCTTGCATTAGGTGCTACCCTAAAGGAATCAGGCAAATACTGCCCTGAGTGTTGTGCCCTGAGGTGCCCACCGGGTTATGGTGCCATGTTACTTCTCCAACCTCAAAGCTCTTGCTCAGAAACAAGACGCTCTTGCATGACATCAACTACCTGATGCAACGAATGCTGTGAGGCCTCAGGCAGGTGAGATTGCACTCAATGATCTTACATTTACACTAAAGAAACCAAGCGATGAAACATGCTCTGACAGGTTTATCTGCTTTATTAGTTTAATAAAAATAAGCCTTTGTTACATCTCCTGTTAGCAAATACAGATGTACACACACACCCCACAACTTTCCAAAGATACATAATTAATAGAAATCAAAGGTTTCTGCTCATAATCAACTTGTGGGAAACAAATTCACAGCGGGCTTCAAACTTCATTGGAACAACAGCTGGACAAGAGACCGTCTGCAATGATGCAGATTAAAAGCATGAAACCATCACACGCTCTGCAACACAGTATTTGCCCAGTGACTGTCTCAGTGGCTGACCCACATGTTTAATGTTGATTTTCAGAAATTAATCTCATTAATCTGATACAACAGCAGTCATATCAGACCTAATAGGAGAGATCTGCTTGTATTCCCAAGACAGGTATCCATCCTCACAGTGACTGAGCTCACCTTTCTTTTCTTTTGCTTGTCAGTTACTCAACTGCTAAAGGTGAAACTGCAGAGGATCAAGCTCTCACCAAGCTTTCTTCTTTATTTTCTCCCTAAAAGAGCCCACATATTGCTTACTGACCACTATTTTTAGAATAGTGGGATTTACCAGGGCTAACTCCTGCAGCCTTTACACAAGGAAACGTCTTGTAAGCATCACCAAGCGTGTCCAATAGATAACACCTGCCAAAGACCAGACTTTGGTTACAAAGAAGTGCAAAACTGCTGGGATAATTTCATTTTCTTTTTGTTCCATACCAGCCTTTCCTTAATTTGTAAACCTACTTTATTCTGCGCAGCACTTTTGGGTGAACATTTGTGTGCTGCAGAGACAATGTGGTTACAGTAAGGGAACAAACCCACAAGTAATCAGAGGGAGCTTTGGACATTGCTCCTCCTAGGGATCACAGTGCATTCGTAAGTACGTAGAGCACATGCTTGCTGTGGCCACACCACACTCTCTTCTACTGGCTGTCAAAGCAGTTCTCAAAGTGTTTGCAGGACAGCACCGCTGATTCTTCCAGAGGACGAGGCGTTACAGAAACGGGACACAGCAGAAGCATCTGAAAAGAGAAAAGGAACCAGTTCTGCTCTAGCAGGAGATTTGCCACAAATCAAAGGAAAGACAAGAGCTGAAGTGAGGAGTGGGAGGTGCCGGTGTGATCACCAGGGTCACCAAGCGCCAGATCAGAAGGGACAGGGAAGCTGGAGGCTGGAGGTGAGGAGATGGGTGTTGGGTGACCTGCTGAAGGGAGCAGGCAGCTTCCTGTGCAAGCTGCACAGCAGTTAGCACGGGGATGTGCCCATTACAAACACGACAGGAATAGGGAAGGAAGTTACATGGGGGCTAGAAAAGATTCGCTGGCCTTTGCCAGAGCCTGCCTATCCTCTCCTGTAACGCCTGCTGCTGCTGTGCCGCAGCTGTGCCGCTCCCAAGGCCTCCTGCCTGAACAACCTCCATGTTGTGGGTCAGGACAGAACCTGCTCCGCGGCTCTCTTGGGGAACGGATGAATCCCTTGGCAGAGCAGCACAGATGCAGCAAGGCAGTCCTCAAGGGGGGAATCTGTGCTAAAAAATAATACTGGTTTTTCAACAGCGCTGCTATCTTTTATGCTACTCTGCTCAGAGAGAAAGGCAGTCCTCTGAGAGGCTTACGGTCTACATTTAGAAGATGAGTCACAGGCAGGGAAAAGGACTCACTGGAAGGGAAAAAAATTATACAAAGGTCAAGTGAGGGGTTTTGGATCTCTTGCTTACGGTCATCACACATTTCTGGGCAACAGTCGTATCCCCTTTTCAGGGTTAATCCCAGTCTTCCCAGGAGCTCTACAGGCCTGTTCTCATTTCCCACAGGCTGCTGCAAAACCCAAAGGAGCACATAGTCAGCTAAGCTGATGGACCAGACAGGCATTTTGGATGTACTCACACATCAACACGCACACACAAGTATATGAGGACACCTCGTCAAGGCCCCAGAGAGCCACGATTCCACCGCACCTTTTATCAGTTCAGGCATGTAGTCACGTTCCAGATGACTGGAGACACGGTCTGCTTCAGGGTGTGGATGCCAGCCTAGGCCAACCCACAGCTCAGCTCCATTGCATGGAAGGTGGCCAAACTGTACAGCAGATCACAACAGAGACAAAAAAGAGAAAGTGTTTAGGAAAGCTGAAGGAGTGAAGACATGCACGAGTGGAAAAGCTCCAGTAAATAAAAATGAACACAAAATAAGGCTGCAGAACTGCAGAGAGGAGACAGGAAAAAGCAGAGAGGAGAAATGCTTTACAATGAGTAGGGGATAAAAGAGCATCCAATAAGAGGAGACATTACATTGTCATTATTTGCTGTGACGTTGCTGCCACAAGTACCTCCTGAGCCATCAGTGCAACCACACGCATCCTCCCTCCTGCCCTGTTCCCCCAGCCCCTGAGGAAGACACCTCTTACTACCAGGTCCACAGATGACAACTGGAATCAGTCCCTGGCTGCTCATACAGCAAGGGAAGCGGCCAGGGGCACTCAGCACCCGAGGCCTTGGCAGTGGGACCCTCTCCTTGCCTCTGGCCAGCAGCACTGTCTGCTCTGCAGCAGCCAGAGCGTAGGATGGGGCACTGCTGGTTATCTGTGATGTGTCACTTCTTTGCCTGCCACTGAGAAAAGGTGTAGTCATTTGTTTCATTAAATGGCATTCTTGTACCTAGTGATAATTTAATCCCTTTACAAATATGTTTTTCATTCCATCAAGCCAGGTGCAGCTCTCCCTCCTGTACAGTCACTCTGCTCCACGCCGCTCTCACCATTACTCACCCTTGTTGCAGTGAGGCCGTGTTCAGGAACAGGCCTGGCTGCCGTGCTGCTCAGCACTGCAGCGTGGCTTTGCCCAAATCCCTGCCCCGAATCAGACACCCTGCCTCGGTGCACCTTAAACGTGAAGAGTACAACACCTGAGAATGGGATCTGCACTGTCTATCCCGTTAAGGGAACTCTACAGGAACCAGCTGGACATGCCAGTAAATCCCTCCAGGCACCCCAAAGAGCAGTGGGTGCCAACGCTGGGGTGAGGCAAGAGGCCTTGTGTGAAATTCCCAATCCCCTTCCGAGGCACCTCTTGCAGCACCCCCCAAGCCCACGCACTATTTAGCACTCACCCAGGAGCTCAGCAGGTTTTCCCTCTACATGAGAGGACTTGTGCCAGGGAACTGTCCTGCCAGGGAACTGTCCTTAGGGCAGGCACGGGCTACATCAGGTGCTCTGGGTGGAAGCTGTTGCACAGCACACAGAATAACCAGTTTTCCATCAGCTGCAATGATGGGAGGGAAAGCCAGTGGGACTGGAGGGGCTGGGACACCGGGGCAGACCTCTCAGCCCCATCCCATACATCTTCAGGATGTGTCTTTGGGCAACTCTAAAAGCAGGTATTTCTGTAAGCCTCCTCACTCCTGGTGTGCTGCCCAGTAAGCAGGGGCTGGGGGATCTGTTTTAGACCTGTGCTTTGACAGCAGCAGCTCACGGGCTCTCAGCCCTCCCAGGACTCCGGTGGGCCTCAGCACTCATGAAGAAGGGGTCCCCAACTCACCCAGGCACTGAACAACCACAGAAGAGCCCATCACCCTTGCTCTGCAGAGCCCACAGGTGCAAGTGGGTCAGACAGCAGCAGGGTGAGAGAAAGAGATGGAACTGGCACCATGAAGTGACATCATATATGAGTGAGCAAGCACAGACTCTGAGCTGTGTGTCTGTTCCTTCCATTGCACACTTCAGACTGCAGTTTCTCTGAGGACAGGGACCTGCAAACACAAGTCTGCTCAGAAACACCAGCCCTAGCTTTGGAACTCAGCCACCCAGGCACCTCATGTTCCCACACTGTGTAACAGCTACACACTCCTCCCTGTTTCTGAAGTAAGCCTTGGGCATTGGTAACCTGTCCTCCTGCTTCAGGGGTGCAGGTCCCACATTTCTCAACAAATCACTCCAAGCAAGTACAGCAAGGAATCTGAACAGAACCTAAAGCAAGACATCAGTGGCATATTAACCCCTTGTGTCTACAGGCTGTAAATTTAACGTGCACACTGCTCTTTATGAGAAGGTCCATTCAATTCCTCTTAAGAAGAATAGGAAACAACACAAATCACACTAGCAACTTCTAGCACTTTACAGAGGGATTTTTCACCTTTACCAACCATGGATTAATAGGTGAGATCTGCAGTCTCTTGTAACATCTCAAAAATTCCTCTTTTTGTTGCTGTTCCCCATTTAGAGTTCATAAAAGTGATTACAATGGGGAGCTCCCGACCCTCTCCTCATGCAAACCAAGGAAAGGCTTGTGTAAGACAAACACATGAAGTTTTGGGGTCTTTTTCAATCACAAGCAATGCTGGAAATCTAGTGTTTCTTCAAAAAAAAAGAAGTTAATAGCTGTGCATGCTGCAAACCCAAGTGCAGCGTGTGCTTCGTAGAGAGACAGAATATGGGCAAAAGATTAACCTTCAACCCTTCAGCCCACCAAAATGTATTGATTTTGAGCTGAAAATATCATCTGTAGAGGTGAAATACTGTGTTCTTATTGTTTAATCCTCCATGTCTCTGCTCCCCAGTTTCACAACTGTAGATAAGCAATCCCCATGCTTGTCCACATCAAAGAGGCAAAGTCCCTCACGCCACTGCTGACATCCAGTGCCACCTGCCAGACCCAGAGCACGGACTACATCTGATAGCCAACCTTTGTGTCCTCATCTATAACCCATTGTTCATCCACTGCACTGCATTATATACACTCAGCCCCCTTTCACTGCATCCTTTTGTGGAGTATATTGAATGTGAGACTGTCTGTAGCCCGCCCTCCCTCCACCCCCTCCAGCCTGCCTAGAGGGTCTGCCTAGCACAGCCTGGTTCATATCCATGGGACAGGAATCATGTGACATGTCTTCTCTGCCACATAACCACTTTGCCTCTCCCAGGGGGCTGGCTTTACCATCATACCCTTAAAAAAATTAAACTAAACTTTAAAAAGTCCTTCTCCCTTAAGGGTCTCCTCAAAGACGGGCTTGCCAGGCAGTGCTGGTGCCCCTGCTGTAACCTGGTGCTTCTAGGAGACTTTGCCTGGGCCACTCCTAGCGCTGCACAAACAGGAACAGCTCCTGGGAGAATGCCCCTGGAGAACGATGTGTCGCTCCTGGTTCGCATGGGAGGACATGTGAGAGCTGGGGAGTTCAACTAAGACTCTACCAGGGACAAAAGTTGAGAGCAAAAAGTCTCCGTTTCCTACCTTTAGCATGCAGTTATGGTTCTGGTTTGGGTTTTCTCCTTCACATTCTCTGTAATTCTTTAAAACATCTGACTTCCAGACTTACTGAAGACCTCTGCCATTGAAGTTTTAACCATTAAGGCTGGTGTTTCAAAACCACACGGGGAGATTCAGTCATTTCCAGGAGGGTACATTGCTCCTCATTCTAACAAGGACTTGGATCCAGGGCCCCACCATTGCTGAGGGTGCCCTAACCATCACTCTCAGTACTCTGACGCTGCACTCACGCCCAGTGACCCTTCCTGGGAGGAACCAAACATCGACTCTGAGGATCAGACCGATGTGTGGAGGCAGACATGGGATTTGCACTGCAGACCACTGACACACAGTGTCTTGCTTCGTGAGGTCCAGCTACAGCCAGCCTGCTTCAGGAGGCCTGGCAGGACAGACTCCCACCGACACCCCGTGTGTGTGATCGTGGTGTGCTCGTACAGCCCAGTGCAAACACGCTGCTCACCAGCACCAAGGTCACTGGGGTCCTGGCAGGCAGAGAAACCCAGGGGGAGGAACTGAGGACCTCCTGAGAGGACAGCTAGATGTTCTGGTCCTTCACCCACGGATGGTAACAGGAAAGTAAGTGTTCAACCACGATTACCATGCTGGGACCCTGTGGCAGTAGGCCACTGGTATGTTTGAATGCTCAGACAGGTGAGGTCTGGATTCTCCAGCTCGATGCTTCATTGTGCTTGATGGTGGGAAAGCAAAACTCATTTCACTCTGGTAATTGAAACAAGCTGTATCACCGCAGCAAGAACAGCAGCCACCATTTGGACTCTCTTTCCACAGAAACACTTGAGACAGAAAGGACCACTGCCACTCTGAAACAAGGACAAACAATAATTTTATCCTGCTTACTAGCTGCTCTGCTTTTACTAAATTTAACTCAATTTGTATATGAAGGCACTGAAGCAATGAAAGTCAGTAGCTCCAAAAGATGGCATTTCTTCCACCCCAGGATCTTCACAAGTTGGAGAGAGATCAGAAGAATGACAAACTTCCTACTTATCCTCTTGGTATTTCTATTCCTATAGATGCTGCTGTAACAAAAACATTCAGCATCTTTTACACTGTCTAAGTATGATCATTTTAGAGGTACCAAGTTCTTTTTGTCCTACGGCAGGAGCTTATTGAGGAGCTCATCACTACCTCTCCTTTGACTGTTTTTTTTTTCTCTGGGAATAAGGGCAAGTAAATGATCTAAGACCAAAGGCTCCATAATAACATCCCCACACAAAAGGCCATTTATTCAGGGAGTGTAAACCACTATTCCCATCAAGACATCAATGAAAATCTGAAGTTTTACAGCAGTAAAACAGCAAGCAATAAACCCCCCCAAAAACCCAAGGAAAATCCCCACAAAGCATGCTGCCATCCCCTTCCCAGCTCACTGCTACTCACCCCAGCTCTGGCATACTTCAAATTTGTTCAATGTCTCAGTTCCTGATACTTTTATGTATTAATCCTCTGCTATTGTTCCTCACCAGCCAGCATATGGAGCAAAGCAGGTGTGTGTGTACACGTACGTATGTGTGAGTATACCTGTGTACACAGCCCTCAGAGATTTGTTTATATAAAACCAGCAAAAAAATTTGCATTTTTCCTATTTTTAATAACAGCAGTAACACCTTGGTTTTGTTTAATATTAAAATATTAGCCATTTTGCTAACAGCACTTAGCCCATGGAGGTAATCACATGAATTACATGAATGCCTCTGACTTCCCTAAATTTGCTCCTCCAACCAGTACTATTTCCAGAGGAGTTAATATAGCACAAGGGAACAAAAAACCAGTGACACCTCTGGCAATGCCCCTCTTGTGGTGGAAAGCCTTTAGGATGACATGGACACATCAGGTCAGAAAATCTTCCTCTGCTGTAGCCCTAACACTGTGTTACCACCACTTCAGTGACAAAGTCCAAGAGTTCCTCCCATTTCAAAAAGGTCAAGGAAAGAACAAGAGGAAGCATCTGCTACGAATAATTTTCTTGAAGGAATCAGACTTATGATGGAATAGAAAAATATTTTTCAGGAATCCAGTTTAAACTATGACCAAGCACGTGTCATCCCATGCTCATCAAGTTGCTGTATGGTTGGATTTCTGCCCTGTCAGCTTTGAGATTCTGGCTGTAGCTCACATCCCACCATCTATTGTAGATGGTGTGCAAGGAACCGTTTAGAGATCATATTTTTTTTTTTTTTCTTCCAAGTCTTTCATACTGTATTCTACCAAATGAGCCTTCCACTTTCACTTGACTCGCTCACCTCTTGGGGGATGAAGGAAGTTTAATCCCTATAATCCATTCACTCTGCTTCAGCAACTAGTGGAAGTGCCACTGGTAGCACTTACCACATACACTGGTGATTAGAGTGATTCCATCACTTAATTTTCTATTGACCACTGAATGGGAAGTTACCCCCTTAAAACAGATTCTTTTCTCTTGGAACAACCCGTGGCAGCTGTGGACTGAAAACCATTACAGGAGATGGCTGTGCAATGACTGCTTAACGCCCTGCTTGCTGGAGATACCCCAAAGAGCAGAAACGCAGAGTAAAACCCTCAAACACCTGCCTGGAACACGGCAGCCTTGCTGAAAAGCAATGGTCTTTAATCCTAACATTCTCCTGCTAACTCTTCAGTGCTGCATGGAAAGACTCTACAGCCTAAAAAGCAGGGAAAAAGATAGGAGGTCTTGGGTAACGTCCCAAGGGAGATGATTATACAGACATTCAGAATGCAATGTTATCGTGCCCAGATGACTTCAAGCTTTTCAATTAAATACTTTCCTAAAACTGTTGAATAAAGACTTCTACAAATAGCTCATCCATGGACAAGAATCACAGAACAGCAGGGGTTGGCAGGGACCTCTGGAGATCATCTAGTCCAACCCCCCTGCCAGAGCAGGGTCACCTAGAGCAGGCTGCACAGGACAGTGTCCGAGCAGGGTTTGCACGTCTCCAGCCTCTCTGGGCAGCCTGTCCCAGTGCCTTGTCACCCTCACAGTAAAGAAGTTCCTCCTCATGAAGCCAGGCAGCAGTCTGTTAGTGGACCTCCAACCATGGTGTCCAAACTGTACCCTAGTTTGTCTACTCCCAATGTTGAAGTTGGTGAGATAACAAATGTTGCTTCTCTTCTGCCAGCACGATTCAGGGTGTGCATGTGATAAGCAGCTGATAGCAAACACCACGAAAAGGATGCTTGCAGCACGGGGCCTAAAGAAAATAACTCATTAGTGGAAAAGGAAATTGAAGATTACAAAAACCACAGCACTTTCAAAACGGACACTCTACAAATGTACAGATCCATCTTGGCATCTCTCTTACTGACACAAAGGGGTGCAGAATGGAAGGAGAGGATACCCAGGATTCCCCAGTCAAATTCCCCACCACTATGTGGGACCAAACACTGATGTTCTTTTCTGGACTTATCAAACAATTTAAAAAGAAATTTAAAATTCTCTCTCATTTGAAACCACTCCAGAGTATCTGTGGTCTGACGGTTACAATTTTTCCTGTAATTTCCAGCCAACTGTGCTCATTATCCCCTTTATACACATTTGTGTTGCTTGTTTACTCTAATCTTAAGCTCGCATAATTATTTTCCTCCCCTATATAAAAACTGTGTAATTGTCACTTTTTTGTCCTTCCATAAACAGTTTCCTTATTCCTCTTAACATCCACGTGGTCCTTTCCTGCATCTGTTCCATCCATTTATCTCAGTGTGGGTGGTAGCTGGGCCCCAGATACGGTCTCACTAAAGCCATATACTTTGACACTAGTATTTTCCATACCTACAGGAAATCACTCCTCTAAGACTTTCTAGGATGCCACTGTTTGGGTTTTAAAATGATTTTCTCAGCCACATCACACAGTGGTACGCTGCCATCCTTCCGCTGACTACTACACCAACTGCCAACTCGCCATTAAAGTGCTCGGCTCTTCTAGAATCAACTGTGATCAGCTTCTATTTGCATCACTAGCTAACTCTATGTCACTTTGGGTTCACCTTGTTGGCACACGGACATTCCAATCCTCTCCTCTCCTCGCCACAGCCCATCAGTTCTGTGTCTCCAGACTGTATCACTGCAGTTCCTACTTTTTCCACTAGTATCACTATGGAAACAATTAATTTCCAATGTAGTCTTTGGGAAAACCCAGTTCACAGCCTCCTTCCCATCAGGACATTCTCTTTCCACCTATTAACTGTCACTGCACTCCCCAGTCACCTTCAATGTAATTAATCCAAGTTTTCTCCATGTCACATCTCTTCCTCCCATGGTACAGTATCAAACACCTCCCTGACAACGAAACGTAACAGATCAAGCCTGTTCCCTCTGTCCAGAAAATCCTGGGATAAGGTAACAAGTTAGTCTGGCATGGCCTGTTTTTCCTCCGTGTTGTGTTTCATCCCACCTTCCATTATTCCCTTGTATTTTGCCCTCCAAAAAACGTTCTACAAGGAAGTGCACCATGGCTATCAAATCATGACCATCCGCATCACAGACCTTCTCCTTCCATTTGGTACCTTCGACTGTTTGGCCCCCTTTGCACGCAGCTTCTGCTACTTACATTTAGGCTGCACCTTTTGGGGAGGGAGTATATTGTAGTTATCATGCTAATACGTTTCCATCTCCACTGAAGAAAACGGAACCCAGTACAATTAGCTTCCTACTGAAGAACTGGAACAGCAAAGGCCTTTTTCAGGCAGGAACAGAGCGGGCCCCATGCTGGGAAGTTTGAAACACATCCCAATGTGTAATATGCCTTTTCCTTGTCTGGAGCTGCCATTTTTATTTTGTCCTGGCCTTGCTGATATCGTATCTGGAGTCATCTTCAGCAGTTTAGCTCTGCAAGTCCCAGCGACCAGGGGTTATAAAGCAGACACTTAAGACGCTCGTCCCTTTTTTGGGTTTACCTGTGAAATTATTTTCCACATCCCAGAACAATACCTTTCCTAAAAGAAACCATAGTACCACGACCTTTCAACATTAGCCTTCTAAAAGCAAGAAGGGGGGAAAAACAAACCCAAACAAAACCTACCGAGTTCACTTCAGACCGATTTATTTCACACCGTTTCGTTCCTTTCATACCTAAGGGCAGGTAACCCCACCTAATTAACAGATTCCTTAGAAACATGAGCATGTTTAAAGGAAACCAATCTCGTACTGCTTAGGCCTGCTACTAGCGTTAATTGACTACCACACAAAGTTCCTCTTTTCTTCCCTCTCCGCCTTGTCCTGGGAAAATACCCGGCGCTCGGGCAGACTCCCCAGTACTGCTGCCCTGGCCAGCTTCTCCCTCCACCACTTCAGCCCTCGCAGGCACCTCGGTTCTTACCCGGCACGTCCAGCCAATCCCAGGCTCGTGGGTACAGCCGAGATCTCCTGCCACGCGTAAGCACTTGTGATGCGCGCAAGCCGGCTCCCGGCGGCACGGCACAGCTCTTCGCTCGGGTGCGGAGCTCAGCACACGCCGCGAGCCCGCGAGCCGGTGCCCCGAGCAGGCTCCAGTGCGGCGGGACTCAGACAGAGCCCGGAGCGGGAGCCGTGCACGGGAACGCCATGCGGTGTCTGAAAGCGCCAGGCTCCCGCTCGGAAGGAAGAGGCCTCGGGCGAGCCCGCGGGGAGGCCCTACCTACCTACCTACCCACCTAGCCGGGCCGGTGCCCCGCCACCCTGCCTGGTGCCGCGGCGGAGCGCTGCCGCCCGCCACGCCAGACCGAGCGCCCCGAGACCGACTTTCGGACCGGTCTGGGCACCCCTCCTCCCCGGGACGGGCTGTCGCCCCAGCGGCCGGTGCCCGCGTCCCGGGGCTCCGCAGCGCACGGCCAGCACCGCCACGGGGAGTTCGCTCGCGGGCGCGAAGTGACAGAGCGAGGCCGCGGCCGCC
>VZTU01023036.1:12406-62232 GCA_013400835.1 Zapornia atra
AAGCAGGTGAAACACCAGCTGCTTGGGTTTAAAATCGTGCTGCTGCTGTTGCTTGAAAAGGCGAGTTGTGTTAGGAAAATGAACTCCAAAATCGCCGTACGACCCCCAGAAAACTTTGGGACAAAGTTGCCAGGAAAGCCTGGGCTATCCGGCAGTGAAGTTCGTACACCCTCGGGCACAGCCTCATGCTTTGTCCTCCTTCCCCTACACTCCTCGTACAGGTGCTCAGCATACGTGTGACTAACACACCCAGCACTTCCCCAGCTCCCCTCTTACAGTAAGTAACAAACGGTGTGCCCGCAACTACCCTGCTGCCAGCTAAAAAAACCATTAAAAGTAACCCAGAGAGTCAGAATCCAGCTTTACAGTCAGAGAGGGATGGGGCAGATAGCACGAGTGCATCACGCGAGAAGCGGCACCTCGGTGTGAAACCCACTGGGTCTCGGCAGACCCCCCCCGCAGCTCTGCACCCCTGCCCGAGACACCCCCGTGCCCATGCAGGGCTCACCCCCCTCCCCCGCACCTCTTTTATTGCCGATATTTTTTTACGAAAGCCTTGTGCAGCAAATACGAGTCAAATGGCTCTCATTTGCAGTGCTACAGACTGTAACATGCTCAGACGTGTAACTGCCTGACAGACTACACAGAGATCTGGCTTGTGCTGCAACCCCTGAAACAAATGCTATTTCTCCAAAATTAAAATACTCGGTGAAACAAACACACCACCAGCTTTTCCATACAAATACTTTTTTTTTTACAAATATAAACAACTACAGATTTATTATTTGTTTCAGACGATAAACAACACAGAGGAAAGAAACACATGCACATTTTTCCTTTTAAAAAAACCCCAAACTTATCGATGAGAAAAGCACACATACAGCTCTTTTTGTAAGGTTTATTTTTTAATACCTTGCCCCTTAAATCAGCCTACGAGCCAACAGCTTTATCTAGAGAAAACACAATTGGAAAGCCTTTTTATGTGGTACTGTTTTTCAGACACTAACAGGGGGGGTTTTTAAAGACAATTCGCAGCCACGCTATTCCAAACAGCACAAATACAATTATTTAGAATTTATTCTTTACTGTGGCAATTTTTGCTTTGGTATATTTTTCAAAATTTCCTGGGAAAACGCAATCGATTGCCATCTACCTCAGCGCACCTACACTGATACCTCTTTCTCTACATTTTCCCTTTACAAATCAGCTAAAAACATTTTGGAAGTATTTTACATATACACAATAAAGTCTTAAAAAGGACAATACCACAAGAGAAATGCTCAAAAACAAACCGAAGGTGTAAATGACCTCCTCCCATGCTCCAGACGTACCTACAAAAATCCCTGCTCTCTGGTATAGGATTATACATTCCATTAAGAGTTCGGCCTTTTTATATTTTGTACTATTTTAACACCCCAAATTTATAGATTTTTAAAATTGGCATGTTAAAAGGGCTTTCTTTAAGGATTTCAATGAAAATAGTGTTATGTTTTGTCAAATTACCATAATCCTTCTTTTTAAATCACTTAGAATTTCAGTATAACCTAATTAAGTAATTTTAAGTAAGTCTTAACCCAAATACATAGATCTAATAAAAATGTATTTAGCAAACAGGGAAAATGGACTTCTAAAATGGATTCCTCAGGTAAGAACAAAGATGCTGAAACCTTTTCTCCCCACAAACTTTGAGCTCTGAACTATTTCACAGCACTTACATTTAAAAGCCAAAATACTTAGAAGGAAACAATTTTCACCAAATACCAAGCATAATGTTTCATTCCAATTGTATTTTCTTATTCCTTTTATATTTAAAAGAAATCTTTTGATTTTCCTTGCCAAAAAGGAGGCAGACTAGAGGAAGAAAAATACTGCAAAATCCTAGCTACCTATCTTCACGTGTTGTTTATTTCAAAGCTCGTCTAACAGCAGTTTATATTTTGTTTAGATACTGTATATTATTGGAAATATTGGAAATACTATTATTTGTATTTTTGCCTTTTAAGAGGCCACAGAACAACATTATAGATTTTAGAGACTTCTAACCATTTTTAATTTCTCTTTCTTTTTTTTTTAATGCTACAAACATTCCATTTGGTAAATGGAATTTACATTTCTCTCTTGTCTAAATTATCAGAGTTGAATCAACAATTCAAAACAGAAAGAACAAGTGATGTACCATAATAAAACAGCAAGTCCAACACTTTAACACAGCTCCTCTCTCTATGGGCGTAGAACAAGCTTACACAAAGTATAAAATCTCTCAGAAACATAGCCTCTTTCCTGATCAGAAAATCTTACTTATTGACTAATTTGACCTCAAGGAACCGCATTTTATCAAAAAGCATCCTATCTATAGCTTTATGCCATTTACTGACTCCTGTTTAATTAGCCAGCATGCTTTAAAAACGAGTATCATTCCTTCAACTTAAGCAAAATAGACCATTTTTAATTGCCACCGCATCAAATGTATTTGTCAATAGGATCATGCCACGTACAATTAGAAAGAACTCATTGTTTTAGCCCCGTCTCAGACCAACCACAAACCAGAGCATCTACTTGGAATTTATTTGCTATTCCAACACGAGGAGAACCGAAACGCGTGCCACAGCTCCCCAACACACCTGTCTCCCTAGAACACCCTGTCATTTGCACCTTTGAATGGCAAAGCCCAGGGTAACGCTGTCAGCACCTCTGTTCTCCCGCAACCGACCCGACTCGGGAAGGACTTGGCACAAACTTCCCTCTCACAACTCTTTGCCTCCTCAGCCCTCTCAACATGAAACAAAAAATGTCTGGGTTTGTCTGAAATGTCAATAAACTCCAGAAACGAAAGAGCCAAAAGGTCAGGCATTATTTCATCCCAACAGAAACGTTATTTTTCTCTCTGTGTGGAAAGCCCTGGGTAAGGGCGCCTTACCTGAGAGGTGACACTGGCTCCCCTCGGGTGGCTGTCCTGTCCCAAACAGGGGCTGTGCCGTGCTCCACGCAGCATAAGAGAAGAGATTAAAATTACTGTATGTTTAGACCCACTTCTGAACACTCAAATTACCTGGCCATCACAAGACTTTGCACCTCCTGCTCTGAAAAACATTTTAAAAACTCCTATTACATTCTAATTAGAGTCCTCAACATTGTTTTTGGTCAGTCAGGTATGCATATGGAAAATCAGCTCCCTTCCTGGTCAGTCAGAGTGCCAGGCTCTCCAGACCTGGTTTCCAGTTCTGAGAGGCCTGCATACTGCTGCACATGCCATCTCAATAGCAACATTTAACCTGAAAACAGCACCAGCTTATATTAAAGAAGAAAAAAAAATCATTTTACTTTACATATATTGAAAAATATATATATATTTTAAGCCATTTACATGAGGGACAGAGTCCCGAGTTATTCCTTCCCACATAAACTTTTCTCTCCCCTGTTTTAAAAGCTGATTACCTTCTCAGATAAATCTGGGGGTTGCTTTGCCCGTTTTTCTGTGATTTGTGGTGCTGTGTACCTATTTGTGACGCTGCAGAATTTACAGTGGCCTGTCATTTTGAGACTTCTATCTCTCCCCTTCACCTGCAAGGAAGGTACCAGATAAAAATCACTGTCTGTACACCATTTTTGTCCCCTCTACACTTTTTCAAACAAATGGGGGGGTGTGGGGGGAGAGAAATGTTAGGGTAGTGAGTACAAATTCAGAGTTTACTACATTTCCAAAAAAGCCCTTGTTTCACTTTGTCATTTAATAAGCATTATCAATGCAAGTCATGGTCAGAAAGCATCAGCACTGTAGACTGGAGTATTTATAACTGTTTTTTTTTTTTTCTTTTTAAATAAAAATCTGCCTGTGTTGAAATCTTTTTCCCCACCTTTTACCCTTCTCCTTCCACGTGTTTTACCCTCCTCATCCTGCTTAGATCCTAGCAGACTGTTGCCGCACAGGTATTTTTCCACCCAATTTCCTAGACATTGACAAATGTGAACCCAGAAAGCATTTTGCACGATGCTAACTTATCTAAAACATTTCTGTCCCCCATTCCCTCTTTTTCTCCATAGCACCCTATATTTTTTTCACCCTCTACTGTTGCTTTGCTTGGTCTTTGCCCACTTTTTTGTTCATTTGTCTCCTGCTGATCCTCAGAACGGGCAGGAACTGAATCTCTCTCTCCCATATGCTACACTGTGTCTCCCTTTTTTTTTTTTTACTGTTTTACAGATTAAACACGTTATACCATCATTTTCATATATTTTTAGAAATACTTTCTGTTTTTCCTTCTCTGGGAACCTGCTGATTACAGCCACCTATACTTTTGCAAAGCAAGGTGAGCCCTGTCCTGCTCTAGCACACGCTCCTGTCAGCATACTAAGTGCAAATGACTTGCAAGCCTCTGATGAAAAGCAGGAAAAAGGAAAAGCGGGTAATATGTAGAGATGACCCTTAACATGATGAGAAAAAAAAATTAATTGCCATTTTTAACTCATTCTGACTTTTTAAAGAGATACTATTGAGAGAAAACACCTACCTTCAGGGAAGTCTTTATCTAGATCACTAGCAACACTTTTCTACACTAAAAAAAATAAAGAACATTTTAAAATTCAGATTTACTATTCAGCATCACCTGTTTAGGATTTACTTCTCTGCATTTCACTAAGCCTGAGGAGTGACAATCGCCTGTTGGTTTCACTTTTGTTCTCAGCCAGTTTCACTTTCATGCACTGGCAGAATCTTTTGTATTTTGGGTTCAACAGTATTAAAGACGACATCTACGTTCTTAAACAAACCCCCTTACACTTAGAAGATGAACAATTTGTGTCCATCTCTTTCCTGGGACACTAAGAAAAGACAATCTGGGGGCCTAAAGGTGACGGTCAGCATCCTTCTGCAGGAGCTGCTCTCACCTGTCTTGCATTTGGTTGTGGTCTGCTCCTTCCTTCCCTGAAATCTATAGCAAATGTGCCCTTAACTTCACTGACAGCAGGATCAGGCCTCTGGGTCTGTAATCTGCAACAAAATAATGCCATAGGCAGGACAATATATTCTTTGTAACATGCAACACTTGCCTTCAGTTCTTCCCCTGTGCAAACTCATGGGGGGGNNNNTCGGTGACACGTCTGGGGGGGGGGGGGGTGGACACACCAGCTCCTGCATTTACTTTTCTGTATGCTTATAAATGAATTAACAATAAATACCCTCCTTGACGTAGCTGGTATGAAATTAGGGGGCACCTACCCACTTTGGTTTGCCTAGGGAGGGAAATACTGTTTCTCCCTGCTACCAGCTGTCAATAACTATTTCTCCTCCTCGAGCCGGGCCCACGCCCCATGCAACACCCCAACCCACGCAGGACCCTCACTGTCTTGCACCAGGACCTTGCTTCATCGAAGTTTCCAAACCACATACCTGCCCAACCCTCATTTTTTTCAGAGTAAAACATGACACTTTCAGGACCAGAGCTATCAGCAGCAGGGGGGGGGGGGTGGAAATAATAAAAATAGATGTTTCCAGTTATTTTTTCAAGCCCTGTATCTTCCCTTCTGTGTTACCTTTCCCTCTCTAGGGCAGGGGCTCCACACGTTACGTGTACATAGGCACACATCCATACAATGGAATCTTCCTCTGGCTACCAAAGCGCTGCTGTTTCTGTCTTTGTGGACAGAAGGGTTTCCGAGGCATTGAGACTTAATGGAAAGACTTAAGGGTTTATAGGAGCTGCACAACATTCACTTTTCCACCTTCTCTCCCAGAAGCTCTGTCCCCCACAAGCATGCACAGACCCCTCACTAGCTGCTTGCAGAAATCACCGTCCTGTTTGCATGCCAGAAGTTACATCCCAAAAGCCTGCCTATGCCCCTCCTGTGGGAAGGCCTGCGGGGCAGTTCACTGACCCTCATGGTTTACTTCACCCCGTGAAACGTGGGTCAAGCGGGATTCCGCTGAGGTCATGGACCCATCAGTTCACCTCTACCCCAGCAGACCATGGTGCTATGTATGGTGCCATGTATGGTGCCGTACGTGTGACTTGGCACATCACGCACCTAGACACGAGCAGCCTCCACAGCACTACGTGGCACACGTTCCCGTCTTCTCTTCTCCTGGATGCCACTACGTAAGGAGAGGAGTAGCTGCTCTCTCAAAGACTTTCTCTCTGCCTTCCTCCTCCACCTCCACCTCCAGCTCTTCTCTCCTTCCTCAGAAGACATCTTTTGTGCTTCCAAGGCCAGTTCAACATAAGACTTACGCACCCACTGAACTTTGAGCGTATGGATACCCACCCCGTGTTCAGCAGTGCTGTCCCCTCGCCCAGGCCAGCCACGGGTGCTTCAGTGCCACGGGAAGGCAGAGCCCTGTCATCACCTGGGTTGCAGAGAACGCTGTTTACCGGAACACACCAGGTTCCCTCTGCATCCCAGCGTGGGCAACATCCCTCGCAGATGCCCAAACTCACTCTGTCCTCACTGCAGCGCCCACGCCCACCCTGCAGCGGAGCGGCTGGTACAGCGCTGTGGCTCTCACTTGGTTTTCACCCAGAGCTGCGTCTCTCCCACTGGATGAAGAGTTCTGGGGGAAAGGCTGTGCTACCACTAGTGGGTGGCTTTGCTACCACTGTGTCCATTTCTTTGAGATATGATGAAGCTTAAGTGGGCACTCATGAAATCAACAATTATCCATCAATTAATACTGGTGGATCATTACCAATGAGAGAATTAATTGCAGGGAAATACAAGGGCCTGTTTCAAAATGGTTCTTTAAAAGGCCTTGTGTTACAAGTTAGTTTTAAATGCAGCTCTTGGCACTTTCCTAGAAACAACCTCCTCCTGCAGCATTCAGTCCTGTGTTTTACCTGGCTTTGATATAAACATTTACCATACACGTTTGTGTTACTGTAACAAACCAGATGATTTTAACTGGGATTGCTATTTATATTCTGTCCTTCGATATTAAGAAGAGAAGCACGTATTATCAATGAACCCTTTGAAATATTATCACTGTGGCACAGGGGCAGAAGATGGTTACACAGGAGAGAGTGGAAAGAGGGCTGTTGTTCTTTCAAAGATACTTAACGTTACACTAATTCCTGAAGCTGAAAGAAGGGAACCGCCTGTGAGCCACCTTGCCTAGCCACGCTGGCAACCTTGAAGGGCTCTGCAGTCTCTTCTTGGGGTTCCTAATGGTCTGCAGCCCTCTCCTGACAGTCCCTGCCATGGCACGAGAGGGCATGCACAGGGGCAGCCTGCTCTTCTCTTTCTTTTCCCATCTGGAAACAAGGAGGGGAGCAACTATTAACAAATACTTGCTAATGTATTTGTTTTGGAAGGCATCAGGCATGACCCCACGGCACTATGTACAGTCACATTATTAATAACAATCGTAGCGGAGTGTAACTGCCCTGACAGGTGGGTTACACCGAGGAACAGGGACGTGAATGGGTCAAACAGTGTCTGTGACAGGTGTAGAGGGCCCAGCCTAGATCACTGGCTTTCCACCTCCTTTCCACTCTAGTTCAGTCCCAAACACACAGGACTTCAGCTGTCTTTAGTTTCCCCCAATCCTGACCCAACGGGGCATTCACACAGGAAAGACCGAGACGGGCACAGCAATGGCCTGGCTGCTGGGGATCCGTGGAGAGCATCCCAGCCCCATTGAGGGCCTCTACTTCTGCCCAGGAGCCAACAGTGCCCTACTGCTGGCACAAGGGGGGTGACACAGCTACAGTGAATAATGACAGAACAGGTACTGTGAATGCCACCTGGCCCTGTTTGAAACCACCAATGTAACGCACCCCCAGAGATTTCCAGTACAGCCTTTTCCAACTTCTATCCATGGATTAGCTTATCAGGAGATCTAAAACAATATACACACAATGGAGGAGAAAAAAAAATGCTTTCATTTTTTCCTTAAATTTAAAGCAAATATACCAACACCAAAACTTCGTTTTATCGCCCGTACCCCTGATCAAGAATAATTTTGTTTGAAGAAGAACGTGAAAGATGGCTGTAACACAGGTGATCCTGTCAACTTTGCACTGTCATGGAATTACATAGGTCCTCTGCCACTATCAGCAGACCTTCACTGTGTCCAGGTTCAGAAAACTGGGTTTCTGTCCCTGTCTACCTGTGCTGCAAGGGAATTCACTGCTGAACAGGAACTCCACCTCTGCTAAAGAAGCGTTTCCCAAACTGTGGGTTGCAAAACGACACAACAATAATATTCACAGGGTTAGAAAAAAACCAAAGCTCACCAGCAAGAGCTCAGTTTTTGACAGCAGGGGACCGAGAAGTTCCTCCAAGCATCTAGGGTAGCCAGGAGGCTGCTAACTACCTCGACTTGCTGGCAGCAAGCACAGTCTCCCTGGAAAAGGGAGCAAGTTTTCAGGCAGCAACTACAGAGTCTTAGTCTCTATCATCGAAAAAGGGAGGAATTCAAGGCAGTAACAGGGTGTGAGGTGAATCAAAAAGCGGTCACAGGTTCAGGAAGCTGGGTAAATACTGCAAAATGGACATAGTGACATCACATAGAGTAAATCACAAAGAACAGAAGTGTATACATTGCCTTCCAAGGGGAAGAGCTCCCACCCCGTGGGTCCTGAGACCTCGATCCCCAGGAGATTAAAAAGACACACAGAACTTTGTTTTTTTTTTAAACAAGATTCAGTGGACTTGATCAATTATAAACACTTCATTCAGTGACTGCCTTTTGGCCACACATTCAGTATCCTCCTGCAATTAAAAAGCAGGATCCTCATAGTCCTTCTGAATGAACTATTACTGGAAGAACGGGAAGGAACCACACACCACTCACCTCAGCTGGAAGAAGTACTTAGCATGTCTAAAAATCCTGTGGACTCTGTCTCAAAATGTATCGTGACCTCAGTACCTGTCATTTATTTCGGCTTGTAAGGAAACAGCTGATGAGCTTGCTCTATTTCCCTCTGCTTTATGAAGGGCTTCAGCCATGAAAACAACTTATTGCCAAAACAGTGCTTCTATTTTCCTGTACTTAGACCTCAGCTTTGTACACTCCCAAGGTCCTTCCCTAACTGTACCTTCGAGAAGATGGTATGCCATTTCTCCTGCAGTAAATCTGACAATATCTTTTACTCATTCCTAAATTTTATTTGACATTTCAGGGCACCTAAGCAAATGGGTGCAAAAACACATTCAACTCACCATATTAAATTAAACTGCTTGCAAAAGATGAAACACCCCTTATTTCTCCTGCTCTCTTAACAAGCTAGCATAATAAATGGCACTGTCTGGTCAAAAAAGGTTGGCTAGAAGTTTTTTGCTATGTGTCATCATCGAGGTCAGAAACCACCTACTAACAGAGCATCCAAGGAGGACCATCCAAAAACGTACTGCATCTAGTCCTGAGGAACGCCTCCTTGTGGGTTGTGAGCCAAGCTGTGTCCAGCTGCACCTGGACATACGGTTCAGCCATCCCTGTCCTGGACACCGAGCCCAGCCATCCCCACAGAGCAAAGCACACTTGTTAGCAGGGAACAAGTGAGGGGCTTTCCAGTCGTGCAGTGCTGAGTGACCTGACAAGTGAAATGGAATGAAACAAAATCCAGTAGACTTCCATAAAAAGAAAATTAAACGTTCTGCTACAGAAATATTCCAAGTGTGACTTTGATCCCCGCCCAAAAAAAGTGCTTTATGAAAATCACACCAATGATCCCACAGATTTGGATGATAAACGAGGCCCTGTCAGTCTTTCCCAAGGAGGTTTCTTACCGTCCCACATGATTTTGCAGCACTTCAATACTGATGGTTGAACATTTCATAAAACATTGTTTATCTAAATGCTGTAGGACTTCTCAGCCAGGGCTAACAGCAACGTAGTCTTCTCCAGCCACCCAAACACAGGTAAAATGATTAGGAAGCAGGGAATGCCACAGAAGAAAATTTGGTCCAGATAATTATCCACACATTGCCAATTAATTACAGACCTGTCTGCAAGCAGTGGCTGCGAGCACAAGTAGTTACTCCTGATCAGAGCAGTATGAAGTGGCTACTTCATACAGGTTAAGGTAAGGCACTCCTGCTCAGGTATGGAAGCTGGTCTACCTGTGCTTTATAACGGCACCCAGCTAGCTGCAAGGGTATGAAGTCAGACAAAAGAGAAAGTTCAAGCAGATTATTTCAAACTTCCCTCTTTTACTGTGCTCAAATAAACTAAACACTGCTAACAGACACAACCTAGCTAAGATTCCCCCTCCCCTTGAACCTGCAGAGCTTAGAGACCACTTACATACTATACCATTGAAAAGCAGGACCCATACTGCATTATCATGGCACATCTGCATGCAACTAGTGAGTTCTGAAATTCCAGAGAATGGCCTCCTTATATGGGGAACATTCTTAATTGCCATTAAACTTGGAAAAGGAGTCACATGTGGTGCCCCCATGGGTGGGGAGTGAATCTATCAGCGACCACCTGCTTTTTACCAGTTCTTAAGTTTAGGGCAGTCATTAATAAATTCAAGCTCCGCATTACTTTCCATCTCATATGGGTAAGGAATAAATGTACCTAGCAGCTGGGTGACATATCATCTGTTTTATATGGCATCCATTCTACATAAAAATATTTTTACATTGGGAAAAAAAATTAGTCCCTCTCTACTCCTAACGTCTGGGTTCCATTCAAGCAAGCAGATAGAATAAACACAAAGTCCAACCCATAAATACAGAACTCCATGTACAGAAATATCCTGATAAATACAACCTGATTAAAGACAACTGCACTGTGCACTAGAATGTAGCTAAATGATTTTTTACAAAAATAGGCCTGATGCAAAATTTCTGGAGGACTGAGGAGATGCAGCCAGGTACCACAGATCTGAGCAGCCCCTATCCCACAGCCGGGCAGCTTGGAGGGCACGCAGGTCCATCTCCTGCCTACAAGGCTCAGCCTGTACCTCCAACTCATCCACACCCCAACTCCAAACTCCGTTTCACCATGGAGTCAGACTGCAGTACAACCAGTCACTGCTCCTGCATGAGCCAAGGGTCACTGACAAGCTGTCGGCTGGGGTTACAGAGATCGGACCATTTACACAATTCCACATCTTCACACCTATGATTTTATATGAACTGGAATTTTATATCTCCAGTTCAGCAATTCAAGAAGTTGTTTGGTGTTAACCCACTGAAATCCAGACAGCCTTGTATTCTGACTCCTTTCCCTTCGGTTCCCATCAGATGCCCCTGTGCACATCGTGCCCTCTCATCTCATATCCCCACGTCATAAAACACAGATTTGCTGCATTATTATAAAGAAGAGTGGTGAAAATTACTTGAATGGCTACTTTAAATCTTAAAAGCATAAGGCCTGGCTGCTTAAATAGCACTCTATACTGTAAGTATAACAATTAAAACTAAGAGTCAGTAAGTAAAACCACAATTTGCAACCTCTGATAAACACTGAGGCAAATTAAATAGGGTTTTTTCAGTGAAATAAATTGAAATATGATATATTTTAGGTTTAAAAAATGCATACTAGTAGCAGGATGTCATTAGTCCATGAATTTGTCTTAGGGAAACACAGGATTTGATGTGAGTTGGGAAATTATACTAATCTCAGTCCTATTTTTCCCCTCTCCCAAATTAACCCGGGAGAAAAAAGTGAAAGGGAAAACTTAAAAGTTAATTAAAGCTATATTAATTAATTATTATTCTCATCCTGACAGTATGTGCTTTTAGAGACCAGAGACCAAGCAATTGGGTCTTCCTGCCTGAAATACATTAGCAATGAAAACTGCAGAAAAAGAACTAGTATTAGTAAATAGAATAGAAATCTCAATGGCCATAGGAGAGCTCGAATATAGGTATTTCTCTGGTTATAAAATTGCAGCCACAAGTGGGGATACCGAATTCCAAACCCTGCAGTTTCTGCCTTGCCTCATCTTATACTATCATCAGTGGAGTTTTGGCTCCAGGACTCAGCCTTATATTTAGGGTGTCCTACAGAAGAAGTTTATATAAAATGACATAATAATGGCTTACTGTAATAATAATTTATAGCTGAATCTTCATCATTGGGAATTTTTAAAATAACGGATTATATTGAATCATCTTCCGTATCTGCCTTATTTTAAGGTAAAATAGAAAAGTCCTGGAAAACTTTTTTGGGACTTAAAGCAGTCGTGTGTTTGACCCTTGCAGCCACTTTGGCATCATTTCTAGAAAGCAAAAATAACACGATTCATGTGACAGGAGAACAAAGCATTAAAAAAAAAATTAACAGAGATATTAATTTGTGAATTCATTCTGACAAATTTACTATTTGCCTCTCAAACTGTTAATAAATAAAGAATGAAGTTTATTAGTAATACATCAATTCTGTTTTCCATGTTGGGCTTACACTATGGCTTACAGAGCTCACTTTCTAATTAATGAAATATTTAATAACATAATCGTATTTAAGCTTATTAATACGTCTTGTAAAATCACATGGTTTTATTGAAGCACATACAATTACCAAACCAAATTTAAGGTGGTATTTCAGTGGAAATTGTGGTCAGAGTAGTTGGACTGTGTTCCTGACATTTATATTTATGTGCTGCTCCTCCATTCAGCTGACTCTGAGCTCGGTCCCACGTCTGATCTCACTGTCCCTGCCTTCCGTTTAGCCTGCGAAGTCTGCCTTATTGTCCTGAAGACAGCACTAACGTGGCCATAAACAGATGCCCATTCCTTTAAAAGTTATGTGGAAATAATTCTTTTCCTTAAAAAAAAAAAAATCACTTTTGTGGTGTTCATGTCTCCATCGATCAGATAGATGCAGTTGTTCTTTCCCAAGGTAAACATTTAGCTTTACTTAGTGAGTGAAAACATCATTTTTTAATGTAGTTTCAATTAAATTTAAGGAGCTGACCAGTCTTTTGAAAAGCTAAATTCTGTGGTAGAACTCTCATCATGAGTTTTAATGGCATTCTCTAAATTTGAATATGTTACACAGGCAAAAAAGCTGATTTCCTCTCTTTAAAAAATTGCAGCAGGCAGTTTAAAACATTTTTATTCAAATATGGGTTTCTTTCTTGTTCGTTTTTGTTCTTTTAAACTCCTTTCCTTACTTCAAGGACTTTAAAATTCTGTTGCATAAAGTTACTTCTGCAAAATTACTGTATATCTCCTCCTGTCAGTAATTTCTTTCGATGCCAGAACAAAACCAGTATTTATTATTTATTACAAATTTCAAAACCAGGTATATTGTAGTTATTATTGTGGAAGCCATAAAAGGAAAAAATCTCCAAGAATATTAAGTAGAAACTGAAAAGATAGCTTCCAGACACATGATCAATATGAGACCGTTCATATATATAAATTCTTGCAAATGCTTTTATTTGGATAAATCTTCATTTAGAGCATTTATATAGCTCGTTGTTCTGTTAAATAAGTCTCAGTTAAACTTACAAACAAGTACGATGCAACCCTGTCTGCTCAGTCGGTTTAATGACATATGAACTATCTATAAATAGAAATCTTTTATCGTAAGAAGCTTTATAAATAGCCTATACATAATGGACAAAAATATATCAAACCACATTTAAAGGTTTTGAAACATTTTTGAAGTTTTTTAGGGAGATTTGAAACAGATTTTTTTAAAACTCAATTTATTTTCATAGCTAACTGCCTAAAAGCCTTAAGAAGGAACAAACCCCCCACTAAGATTCAACAATGCAAATTAATGTTCCTAATAATTGTAACTGTATCTACATCCACATGTTTTGTTAATTATTATGTACAGTATTCAATTTGAAAAAGGGCTGTTTTCCAGCTGCAGTCAGTTATAAGTAAGATAATACTATAACTTTCTAAAAGCTTCTTACATAAATTAACTTTAAAAAAACCCTTTTCAAATAATTTCCTATTAGTAATTTCAAAGCAAAAAAATCTGCTTCAAGAGAAGGAGAATTTGTGAATTAGGATCAAATTTACCTTTTTTGCTTCTCTGTAGAAAAGTCAATAGCATTTTTTGCAAAAAAGAAAAAAAATCCTAACTTTTTAATAGAAATATATGCAGTAGGGAGGAGTAACAGTTCTCATATTTTAGTCTTTCAGTAGTATGAATTAGTATGAACAGCAGGAATCCAGAGACCTGCAAAGAACCCCAAACTGACTTCTGTTTATTGTTTGCCTTTATCAAAGTATTTTTCTCTTTGTACAAATTTTAAGTTCTAATCCTACCAACTACCCCTCTCTGAAGGCTGCTCTGCCTGCTATTTAAACAAGGTATTTACCAAGCTACCAATTTAAACTCACAAATATTTTTTTTAAAATGTCTGAAAGACCAAATTTGTATATTTTATTAAAAGAAGTTCCTTCTTGATGCAAAAATCTCTCTGCTTTATTTACTACTGCTGACATTAAAATGTCAATACCTAAGTAACTAAGTTTTAGATTCGGCAGCTAGATCTAATTGTTCTAATTGCCAAAATATATTTCTGCATTTATTCTGCCAGGGCAGGGCTTTACTTGTTTCAGACCCTGCATATGTTAAATGGGAAATGTAAAACATCCAAGTCCTAAAAACGACAGAAAAACAGTATATAAATAAGAACTAAATTATTTTTATCGAATTATCAGCTGATAGGCTAATTATAGCAGCCACCTAAAAGCTTTTTTATAAGTATTTGCTACTCCTATTTGCTTAAACTTTAATCTAAAATTTTTTGTTACTTTGATTTTAAAGAAACAGTGAAGTTTTTATCCTTTAGCAAAATACTGAAGACTTAATAAATTGTATTTTTAACAGTTGAGGTGAAATTCAGCTCCCTTTGAAGCCAAAGAGAATTTTACCACTAATTTCAGGGGAGCAGGATCGATCCACAGGAATTGAAAATCCAACTGTCTCCTAACTTTTACCATACAAATTTGGTAACAATTGGGTATGCTTAATCTTTGGAAGCATTTTATAATTTAAATCTTTTTTATGGCTGTTAGGAAATAAATCCAGCAAAAGGAAAAAAAATGTTTAGCTGGTATTTTGGCTGAAGAATACAATATTCCCACTTCAGCTTTTTCCTCTGTATATTAAGGTACAAAACACCCCACCCTTGCTCTAAATAGATTTCACAAATACTTGCATTTATATCTATACCAGACAACCGAGCTTGCTTTGGTTTATATTCAGCTGCCTACTGCACAGTACTGTGGCTATTACAAGTCTAACTTCCCAGAACATAAAAAAAAGAAAATATCTTCCCCAAATATTTTTTTTTCAACTGAATGCCATTTAGTATAAATATTCCCTTTTAAAAAAAGCTGTCCACTGGAATTATTCAGCTGATGGCTGTAATCCTATAGTGTTTTCTCCTAAATTTTAACCTACTCTAATTTTTAATTTCCTTCGAGTCTGAATTCTGGGTAATTAAGAGAACCTGTCTCTGTAGGTCAATCTTTCACAGTATGTAATATATACAAACAAAGGCTATATAAAGCTCAACCCCCTCCTCTCTTTTCCCCAGACAGGAATAATTTTAGGCAGTACATTTAAGGCAGCAGGTATTTTGCCTAAATTAACTGTGGAGGTCAAAAAACTCACATGAAATTTCTCTTAATATTGAGAATATGTTTTTTATGATTATGTGAAAATCATGTTTGTGGTAGACAGTATGATACCAAAGCAGCTTTGAAAGCTGATATAGTTACCTCTTCTGAATGATCTGGCTACTTCTGGTTCTCCCTCATCTGGAAGAAAAAGCTGATTTCCAAGTTAAACTTGCAAATTATTGTTACAGATCCAATCACCAGTTTCTTTCCTTTAAAAACTCCAGTACTTTGCAACATGTTGTTTATTTAGTTAAAGACCAAAGCTGCTTGTCCCCGAGATATTAATTTCTGTAGAACTGAACAGGTCCCTAATATTCCAGAAAAGAAACCCAAACAAAACCACAACTAAAGGCCTTTTTTGATTACTTGTTTTTAATCCATTTGAAACACTTCACGTTGTTTGATGTATCCTGCATTTGGAAACACGCAGTTTAAACTTTTAACTTTTACTCTTGATCTACTGCTTTCAAAACTTAGCTGTAAGAGCCAGGTACCAGGAGAGGAAGCACTGCAGCATTATCAAACAGAGCTGCTACGGGGCCATACTATGCTAACCCACACCCCTGGGAATAATCCTGATCCACAGGAATGGTCCCATTGAGTTCCTTGGGATGTTTGCATGAATATGCATGAATATTCACTAGAGGTTGTAGGGTTTGTGTTCCAAGCAGCCAGCAGAGATTCCTTACTTTTTCAGTAAAGCATCTTTAATTCAGATGCTCACAGAAGCTAGGGCAGGATAATTTTGGAAATCATTGTTTAGGTTTAGCCCCCGTGACGGACAAACTCCTTCAGAGAGCAGTGCAGTTTAACCTCACGTAGGAAAGCCTGAGCCCAGGAAGGAGCGTAGGATGGAGAGACGACCCCCCAGCCCCGCGTGGTCCCGGGCACACCATCTCCCCGAGGCACTGGCCGGAGCAGGGCTGAAAGTTGGCTCCCCATCCCCAAGCCTGCGGGCGTCAGAGAGGGCAACGGGAAGGCACCCAAGGTCAGCCAGGATCAGACCTTCGCGGTGCACGGTCTTGCTAGCATGTAGTTGTGAAAAATCAGTGCTTCTGTCTATTTTACCTGTGATCTTGATGTCTCTGCTCTACCTGCTGTTAAGCTGTAGGCAAAAAACTCTCCCCGGGAAAAAAGAAGGGACCGGGCAGGAAATATTCCCAGCAAATACAGGAGGAGTTGAACCTGGAGGGGAGAATTGGTGAGAACTTCTTTACTTTCTCCTTCAAAAGGAGCTAAGTCAGGACGGTCCAGTGAAGACTAACCAAAGCCAGCCTCACAGCTTTCCACCCCGATTCCTCAAATTGCAGGAATAGAAGCAAGTCTTTGAGAAGGTGCTGGGCAGGGAAGGGTTAACAGGGTTTTTGTTATGGAGGGACACTGATGGCTCCATTTGAGATGACAAAGATAGATATGGGCCTGATCCAAGGAAATCGGGAGCACTTTTAGAAGAGCGATAGCTGGAAACTACATGAGGTGTAGGAGACTACACCTTGTGTCTTTTGTAAAGCTGTTGCCAAAAATAAAGCTTCGACAACATTGCTGTGCAGAATTACTCCTCTTTGAGCCAAAAACTGTCTCACTAAATCAAAACAGGAGATCCAAAATTTCAGTCGAGATGTTTAACAAACTTCCATTTAAATGAGATGTGAAACTCTTAAAATGTAATTAGTAAATTGTCCCGTTTAAAACTTTTAAAAAATTAAAATAAAAACCCAAAACTTCCTAACAAACAGAAATCAGTGTTATTCAGGG
Organism: Zapornia atra; assembly: GCA_013400835.1. Lineage (NCBI taxonomy): Eukaryota > Metazoa > Chordata > Aves > Gruiformes > Rallidae > Zapornia > Zapornia atra. The sequence continues at coordinate 29,702 of VZTU01023036.1, forward strand.
ACTGTGAATATTTCTGTAATTGCAAACAAAGCAAGTTCAAGTTCTGAGCCCATTAATCATTAATAAAGGCGATTATTTAAAGTAGAAAAGGTGCTTTTATACATGGAAAGTCACTATTACAGAGGGAAAAAAGTTAGTGTGCTGTAAAAGAGTGCCTGCTCCACGCGTGTTACGACCCGTGCAGTGGCTGATTTTACCCTTTATTATCTCTTTCACAGTAAAACATGATATATTGGTGTTCCCCTAGACAAACCACCCTCTCTTTTAAAAGTCCCTGCTTCCAAAGGGTTAACTGAACACCTTAATCCCAGGTTTTATTTTGGTTTGTTGAAAGGCCTGTAACTTATCTGTAACCTAAGGGTAAGGGTAAGGGTGTGCTGTGCTGCCAGGGCAGGGCTCCTCAAGGTAGCTCTCCCACTGACTGCACAGTCTCAGGTATGTCACCTGTGCTGTGCTTTTGTCTTCTCAGCTGCAAAGAAAAAAAGCCTATCGTGCAAATCAGAGGGCTGGGTGGGCAAGAGAGGAGTAAAAACTGCCTTCTGAAAAGAAAAAGCATTCTGCATTAAGCAGCAAATATCCTGTTTATTACACTTTTCCCACTCAAGTCAGCAGCTGCTAACTGGCTTTAAAAAAAAACCACAACTGAAACCCAAATCGCTGAAGTCTGCCCCATCTTCTTTAGGTGGGATCACAAAAGCCTCTTGGGGTCTGATCTGCTGGAATCCACTGAGGTCAGCAGCTGCCCTGCGATGCCTGGCTCCCTCCCGGTGCTGTTAACTCTTTGCTGCAGGTTTGGGGCATGTGTCTGCCAGAAAAGTGACTGCCCAAAAGCTAACCATCACGTGCATTCAGCTCCCTGTATCCAGATGCAACCTGTTAAACTGGAGTTACACTGGTGGTACAAGGTACTGACTCTGGGGCACAAAACTTCCAGGCACTTTAAGTGCAGAGATCTCCATGTTTTTACCGACAAACTAAAGCCAAAGTTATTGATGTGAATGAACATTTGCAGCTGCACTCAATGATTTCAGTCGTTCCTCTCATGTATGCCAGTAAGGAGCCAGGTCTGTTGGATGTACTTTTATTGCTCTAATGCTACCAAACTATCTGTGCAAGATACAGAGAGCGGGACTTCAGTCTGCCTGCTAAAGCACCATGACCTCTTACGACTGGAACAGATAGATCTGCAGTAAACGTTACAAGAGGCAGGAAGATGCACCTTGATTTTCACGTGTTGGGGGCCAAAAAGTGGGTTACCACCTAACTGTGAAATCACTCTCTGTGCTGAGGGCCAGCACGTCACCTACACAGAGTCCCAGCCCAAACCTGTTGAGTGCCACCTGTCTGTCTTCACTCTGCAGAAGAATAGGGTTTTCCCTGATTAGAATGAACTAGAAATGTATACAAAATCTTGTACAGTCATTTTTTCACCATTGCTACACCTTTTTGCTAAACTTTTTCTTAAACTTAGATAAAACAGTTTTCTTCAAGCACACTCTTCCCTTCAAAAAAGCAAAAACCATTTCACATGTGCATTACACTATATTTTCTCCTTTTTTTTTTTAATTAGGAAAGAGAAGTTTTTTACTAACACAATTTTTTCATATTAATTCCCTTTTAGCCTGCACCTTGAGGTTAGCATTTAAGGAAATTCTTAGCTGCCAAATTACACACACTTAAGGCATTTATTTACCAAAGCTGTGTTACAGAACCTGCACTTGTCCCGTTTCTAGCAGAATTCTGCCAGAGCCAGCCCCTCTGAACCCACTCAAAACTCCACTAACTCCACTGGCTGGAGGCATATCACCCTTAGCATCTGGTGAACCCTGGCATTGCAGCTGTACAGAGAAGACCTGCTTACCTTTTACGTCAGTCACCACGGATGAAACTTTCTCCCCATCCAGTACCTGGGTTCCTCTCTCAAGGTAAAGCAGAACCTATCTTTTAAAATGGGCTTGACAGGTATTTTTATATTGCTTTTTTTCCCGAAGCAATGTTAAGGTAAATGTTTTGGTTAAGGTGTATGTTTTAGATGGCTTCCTTACCTTTGCAACCACTAGCACACTGAGCTGCTGCAGAGAGCAGTTTTTAGGAGTTCTCTTGCATCTCACAGCCTGTAGCATCTGTTAGTCGGTGCGCTTTGGTCACGGTGAAGCTGGGCTGGCCAGCTTCCTTCTGCCCCTCCTCAGGTTCCCAGGCCCTGTGCAGCCCCGGGCAGCAAACGGCCCCATGATATTATTCAGGACAAACCATGCAAGCTTTTCTAACTCATCTTACTTATTAAAGTAAGAAAACAAAAATCAGTTTTAAGCTGGGTAGTCAGATCTATTTTTAAACATTTTGTTGTTGTTTCTGGTGACCTGTTTCACCCTGTATGTTGCGAAGCAAATGCCCCTCTGGATATCAGCACGGCCTGCGAGGCCCACGCTGCGACACGGCCCTGTGCACGCACTGGGGACACGGCACACCAGGCTTGTGAGTCCAGAGAGGAAAATATATTGTTCTTGGACAAACACCCCGTCAAGTGAGCTAAACGCCAAAATACTGTTTGGTCTGAAAGGAAACTGTGTTTCCTCTTGCAGCTAGGAGATAGGTATCAAGGCTCTGTTACTCTAACCAGGATAAAAGGGATGCGACCAGGAAGATACTCCTTCCTCTCTTCTGTCAGCTGAAGTCTTGAATGACTCCAGTGAAGGGGCTGTGGTTACTTAGACTTTGTACCTCTGTAACTGAAGGTCGCTTACCGATACATCTCCTGGATACTGTAATTGACAGACATGTCTTCTTACTATTTGGTTCAAAGTTTCTGTAACTCTGCTGTAGCCAAAAATATATTAATTGGGAACAAAACACCCCCAAATTGGTCAAAGTCCTTCTGTCCCAGAAAGCAATGAATAGATATACCAATGATTCACCATGTATTTCCACAGTGTACTGATAATTATCTCCTTTGTAGATCCCCACATAGATAAGGCGGAACTTATCAAGTGGATGGGATCTCCTACGTTGATGAATAAAGCCTGCCTATTTTGGACAGCCTTGTTATATAATCCCTTTCATTAATTAATCAAAATCCATAACTAAGTTGCCTGCCTGTTTCCACTGCTCCCGTAAGAAAGCTGTTCCAGACCTCCACACCTGTGATAGGTAAAAACCCTTCCCAAATTTTGAGCTTATATTTTAGGGTCACAAATTAGAACTACAAATTAGGACAAATCAATAAAATCTCTAAAACAAAGCAGCGTCCATCTGTCTCACGACATTATTAATGGGCGACTAAGGAGAATTATGCTGTGAAGAATGACTGCAGAAATGCCCCTTGCTCCAGCACATATTTCCTACTTTGATGTTTTCCAAGCCACATTGACGTCATCTACCTGGAGTCCTGCCTAGATCAACGCACGCCGTTTCTACTGTCGTCAGTAAGAATTCCCATCATGTGCCAGGGCCTCCATACAGGCCTTTAGCCAGTACAGCACAGTCAGCATACTGCTGGAAGGATGGGTACACTCCTCCTTGCCTGCTAGGCATTGTACCTCTCCTCTTACTCTAGAACTGTGCTGTTTGGGGGTGGGATTGAAGATGGGAACAAACCCCAGACGTCTACACTGTAGGTGACGTGTTGATACCTCCACAGAGTTTATCTTGGAGGAGCAAGAGTAGATCTGAAAAAGTGCCTTGTGGTGCTCCAAAACAACAGGTATCATGGGAAGTTTCTCCAAATAACAGCTACCTGTCACACAGTCAGTAATGCTCCTGTTATTAACAAACTCCTTAGATAAATCCAGTCCTCACAGTGGACACTCAAAGGTATTGATATGAACACCAGGGTGAAAAAAAGGGGAGGGGAAAAAAAATCCTGGTGTGGCCTTGCAGGATATTGCTTTCTGCACACTGACAAGCAGTACGGCTCTCCGAAGTTCTGGTAGGAGATGTTCAACCCTTGATCCATTCCAATCATTAGCTAAATCCATCTATCTCTTGCCATGTTCACCAGAATATACAAAGCTTTCTGACATACATCAATGATGTCAGTGACTAGGAAGAAGTCATACCATTCAGAAATTAGATATTCAATCGCCACTAATCCCATCATAATAATTACAAAACAATGTAATGGTGAACCAGAGTAAACAAAATATATGAACAAAAATGGCAAGGAAAAATGCAATTATAGTCTTGGGCTTGATCCAACTCCCTTTTGTTTCAGTGGGAGTTCTGATAGACTATTACCCCTATGTAATTAGAGATTTAGGCTTAATCCAGCTCCCATTTGTTTCAGGGGAATTGGGATAGGCCCCTATGCCCTCATTTTCTGCTGTCTTGCCCCCTGTACACTCAGTTCTGCATAAGAAAAGTGGACCTATTTCACCATGCTTGTACACCATGTCATGTTTCAGGACTCAGATAAGAAAGTGCCAAACAGAGTGTCTACACCCGTATCCCGCTCACGGTGCAGGGGCCTGAATTATTAGATGAAGCAGTGGAAAATCAGGTTTCTCTTTTAATTCAAAATGCTAGAAATTAAAATACTTATTTTTCTGTTACCATAAAAAAAATACCATTCTGGGTTCTTTGTCAAACTGTATGAAATACTCACAAGGAGATCTTCAGGAAGGGCACTTCAATTAACTAGACAGAACAACTGATGGATACAGCCACTCACTTACCAGACAATTACAAATAGCCTGTAAAACATTTATTAGGGATGCAATTCCCAATTCTGGGATCAGAAATCTAAAGATTTATACTTCTAAGCATGACAAATACACACACACCACCCCCCCCAAAGAAAGAATAAAAAACCCAGGAAACCAAAACAGAAACCCTACCAAAACTAGTCTTGGCTCTATTCTGCATTGCCTTAAAAAGTAAAAGTGACCTCTCTCACAGTGTTGTAATTCTGATTTTTTTGGGGTGGATGAGAGGATACAGAATCAGTTTTGTGCCAGACTATGGATTATTGACTTGATAAATTCAGATATCTTTACTGTTAGCAATAAGTACTGACTCTGGTGTTGTCAAACACTCAGTGGTCAGCATTCTGTCCACTGAGAACATGTTAAATGCCTGCAAACCAGCACAAACACGCTTCCCTTCACACACACACGCTACTGCAGAGGGTTCTACTAGCTCTCCAGATCAGGCAAAAACAGGTTAACCACATCTACATGAGTGCATGCATACATATATAATGGATGAGCACAGGTCCTGACTAATAGATGTAGTAGGAACTCAAGTATGTGCAGCCTTTCGTTGCAGCATTGGCAGACACAGCTAAACGGATACACTTCTGCCTTATACTGACTTGGAAGAACCTTTAAACTGGATTGTGTATACATACCTGCAGGCTGACACACATGAACATAAATGCAAACGTAATCAGCTATTTGCCATAAACACACAGAAATACTAACGAAGCAAAGTGCACATGAGCAGACAAACACATGTGTGGATAGGCTCAGACAGCACACACCTTATGCAGGCATTTGCACCCTGTGTACACATTCTCATGGTACCATCTGACCAAATCAGTCTCGAGTTTTTTTGAGCTCAAACAGTTTTTCCCAGTTTTTTTCCAGTTTTTTGCATAGAGATTGTGTACACATAATGTTTCAAAGACACCAATTACAATAAACGCAGGCACACTTCAGTGTCTACATACTAGCACTTATATACATTCCAGAAAGAAGTCTCTATTTTTCAGGGAAGAAAAAAAATCAGCTATTTTTCCCCATCAAGAATGCCTCTTTCTCTTTACGAGCTGCTTTGTGTTCTTCAGCAGTAAGTGGGATGAGAAAAGCAAAAATATCAGCTATTAAATAATAACTGCTTGGATTGCATTTATAAAGATCTTCTTCCCCCACTTCACTTCTTCAAGTTTCATTCCAAAGTATGGCTTTTCACCTGCAGCCTTGTCAGGAATGATCTGACTTGGAAATCAAAGCATGGAGGAGCAGAAATAATTAATCCCTTGGTTAGCACACGCAAATTCAACCTAAAGGAACTGTGCTGATGCCCTTCCTCTTGTTGCTGATACAGTGTCATACATATATACTTCCCAGTACAGGAAAAAAATATTAAAAAGTACGTTGGTGAGATGCTAATGTTCTAAATTCGACTAATCCAAACATACCTTAAGGGGCATGAGGAAAAAGGAGAAATAGAGTAGGGATGCTTGGGCAGTGCAAGGGTTTTCTGCAGAAGACAGCAAGTGGTTGCTGTTTGGTTCCACATATTCCTTGCCATTTTATTTTATCATCCTTTTTAACCTGTTGTCATTGACATTCACTGGTAAATGTCCTCTGAAAGGCCTTGCTGAAGAAATCTGTCCTGATGAATCTGCAGAAAAAGACAGTACCTGAACAGCAAAATTAACTGAGAGTTGGTGTGATCATTTTGAGAACAGAGGCATCGTGGGAGCCAGTGTGGAGATGGGGAGAATGAAAGGAGAAGAGAAAGGAAGAGAAACACCTTAGAGAAGCTAAGGTAAATTATCTAGAAAGCAGGAATTATGGTTGAAGATGAAGGTTAATAACACCCCTTCTCCTTAGGTTGGTAGGAAGGTCATGGTGGTAGTGAACATTTTTTTCTCCTCAAGACACTGGAGCATTTATTGAAGGTCTCCAGTGAAAATACTTCTGTAATAGAAGACTCTGGTGCCACTGGAGCGGTTGTGAGCATTGCTGCCCTTACAATCACTAGCCAACACTAAAACTGCTGTGGGTGCTATGGGACAACCACATTTAGTCCCACAGGCAGGGTTGTGGAGACCCACAACAACTGTCTCCCTCTACCCCAAAAGCAATCTGAAGAGTAAGCCCAGCCAGAGAAATAATTTGGCAGGTGTAGTTATGGAACTCAGTTTTGACTGTAGGTATTAACTCAGGGCTCACCATGTGTTACTGCTGAGGGTGTATCACACAACTCTTCAGTAGCTTCTCACTTGTTGAATTGGGAAAAACAGCTTTAGGGTTTTGTTGGGGTTTTTTTTTTTTCCCCTTATTTTTCCATTTAAATGGGATTATTCTTCAATTAATCTTGGTAAAATGTTTAGGTATCTCCAAACTTGCAGCACTATGTAAGTGACAAGAACCAGGTACTACGTGCTGCTGCATTTCAAAAATAAAGGTGTACACACACTTCACTGTCTGTCTCACAATTTACACTGGGCAGTCTGTGTATGGACTGGTACTTGAGCTGTAAGTCAGTATCGTTAGTCAATATAGATATACACTATCCTCTCAGATGGTGAAGTCAAATTTCTTCTAGTTCCCTTTGTCACCATCCATTAAACCCCGGTGCTTAAAGGAAATTAGTTGTGAAAATAGACACATTTTAGGGATGCCAATGATAAAACTTTAACTGGATGTATATAAAAACATTATACACTTAGGTAAATACTGGGTCATACTGAGTGTCAATGAACAGCGTTGCTGTTGGGTTTTCATTTTTAATGTAGCTTTTCAATATTAGCCTGTTCCTTCAGGATGCACTGGTGAGATGTAGTGTCTGATATGCCCTTGGCCAGAATCTCCTTACATGCAGCGTGCAGTCACACACATGATGCAGTGTGCTACAACCTGCTTATTTTCTTGGCCACGGCCCACCTTCTACGCCTGCACCTTCCAGCATGGAAGGAATTCCTGGATCTATGTCATTTGTCAAGCACTGTGAGATCCTCTGGGTTGAATGCACACTCTTGGCTGTACAGAAGAGGAGAAATAAAGAGCAGGAGTACTGTGGTTTTGTAGCATTGGGTTGGTTAAACAGTGTCAGTCTCGGGGACAGGCTTTAGGCCTCTCGAGCTAGAAGATAACTGCATGTGCACGTGTGGTAGGTTATGTTACACCTTTAGCAGAGCGTTAGCTTTGCTGTTTGAACTCCCATGCAAAATTTCCAGGTAAAATTATAAAGGAGATACAGGGTAGGATGGGCTGCAAAGCGTAATTCTCACAGTGCTTGGTGGAGGGAGTCTTTCAGATCGCCTGGAGGAAACGGGGAGAAGTCTGTTGTGGGATGTTGCTCTCGGGAATGGTTCAACATCATCCTGCTGAATCACTGAGGAGGCAAAGAGCTTTTCAGTCTTGGTCATGGCACTTAAAACACAGACTTGAACTAAGCAAGTCAAGGAATCACATTTCCGTTAAAACTTAAATCTTTCTAAGGTTCCTAAATTGTAGTTATGTATTTTTGATGCTTCTTGAAGATATGTACGTGCTCCTAATTTCAATCTTATTATCTTAGCAGTTAGGAAATTTGCATCAACATCTTCTTGTCTGGGTAATTTAATTCCCCTTTTAAAAATAAATTCAAATTAGCAACAATAAAAGAAAATACAAAACCACCATTGAACTCAAGTAGTTACCATAAACAACCCCCCAAACCAGTCAGGCATCGTGCAAAGTTATTGTTTTGTTGAGGAAAGAGATCCTGAGAAGGAGGGCCAGCCCCTGGCCTCATCAAAACCTACACTTCCCATTGCATGGAAGAAGAACAGGGCCAGACTGAGAGGGACACTGATGACAGGGCTAGGTGTACTAATGCACACAATGCGGGGAGAAAGGCTGGGGCAGAATGTTGGCTATTTCAGGTCAGCAGCATCGACGTTACCAGAGTTGCTGGGAATGCTTGATTTGCTCTCCTAAGTGAACACTTGGGAAGCAAAAAAAGAAGTCAAATTGAATTACGACAGGCTTCAAGGCCCATGACTGCCTCAAAACACAGATTCCTCAGCAATTTTAGTAATTACTTTGTAACAAGTTTTGTCTCTCTTTTCAGTCTCTCTGACTTTCGGGTCATCACCTGCGTTCTGCATTGCTGTACAGGTCACCAGTTTACAATGAACAAGATTCATTTTCCAGTACATGTTACTTTTCATTTGTTAATTACCATGTACTAGAAAAGCCCCGTTTTGGTTTTGCATAGTAAATCAATGGAAGGAAAGTTAAAACCCAAAAATATAAACAAAAGCATTGTATGTTTCACGGAAAAGTTCAATGAAATATCTCTACCCATCTTCAGTTGCTTTTATTCCTAACCAAAATCTAAAACTAGAAACAACTTCACTCATTTTCCCTCTTTAAATATTATTTCCATGGCAAGATTGACAGACAAACAAGTTATTTGTGAGGTACCTATTGCAGAATGTCTTTTTATGTGTTTTCATTTAACTGGCCTTGAATGCAAAGAGTTTCAAAATTCTGCATACCTTTTAACTGTATAAAATATAAAAACACACTTCGTTAACATCGTAAATTGCTTTGGGGGGATTTTGATAGATGGGCAGACAACACGAAGCCCTTTTAATGCTGATGTACCATCAAATTATAATGGAAGGACATTGGTCTAACTATGCTACAGCAGTCACTGCAGACTTGGGAACCACAAGAAATTTCAGTAAAGTATGAAGTTATTTCAGTCACATCAGTGCTTTAGGAACTGGGGTTTTAACTAGAAAAGTGTAAGAAAAAAACCCCAAAACTGAGTCAGCAAACTATATTTTTTTAAAAATATATATGGAAAAGGAATATATGAAGTGCTCCATGTCTATACATGATGGGATCTGTGGTCCAGCCACTACTGAACTGAACCTTGGACAAAAGAGATTGGAAGTGCTTATGTTAGCTAAACTACCAATCTGAAATCAGCACAGGCACGTATGGACCATAAGTAGCAAGAACTATACACATATATATATCCTGCATGAAATGCATCAGTCTCGATTCATGTCCCAGGTCCACATCACAACCGGAGACCCTTAAACACTACCTCCCGTGGTGGGAATGCCAGCAAAGAACTCTGAACCTCTAAAGCATGTCACAGAGGAGGAGCAGCCCGGGGAGCTGATACTCCTGGTGGTTCATGAGAAAGGAATGATGCAAGAATGGGCCTTCATGCATGTTACAGCTGCAGCAGACCGCAGATCATGAGCTACACACGGCTCTGGAGCTGCCTCCATGCCTTCTGTGGCCAGCAGAGGTGTTTAAACTGATGGCTGCCAATAACTGCTGTTTCTTTTCAGATACGTGCTAGGATCCCTGGTGCACCTGCCTAACAGCCTTTAGAAGGGAATGTTCTTTCCAGGGTCAAATTGCAGTCCTTTTTTTTTTAACATATCCCAGAGTAAGAACTGGGAATCTCGTTCACCCCACCGCAATTCCAGGCTGGGACCGAGCCACCCATCCAGGTTTGGCGTTCTCCAAATGGCAGTGCAACTCTGGGATTGCTTTTCTGCTGCTCAGGCTGGGTCTGTACGTCTAGACAGACCTCTTCCCATAAGGGGAATTGGAAGTTCAGGAAGTTAGCTATTTCTGAGTCATGTGTTTTACATGCTTACCAGGTAAGATATATCCCACAGTGCAGTTACAAGATTTATCTTTTTTTCCCCCAAAAAAAGGTCCATGAGCAGACTTTTTTTTCTTTTCCCCACAATTTACTGAATGAATAATTGCCAACATGTTATTGCCCATGAAATTTCTCAAAAGCTATTCACTGAAATGACTATTTTGTGTATTTTAGGAATTCACCACTCATAGATCGGTATTTATAAGGGGTTGCTGGTCACCCAAATCACCCGACATAATTTTTTTTACCCTTGGTTGGTAAATTTACAAGCTACCAAAGGCTTCCCTAGGAGCTGCACACAGACTTCCAGTTCAGGCATTCATATGGATACAGAAATGCATCATCGCACGTGACAGTGTTTCCACAGAATATCACTCTAATGAATGTTTGTGGAAAGTGAAGGAATTGCCTCAATTACCATCAAAACAAATAGTTATATTCAAACGAAAGTTCACCATTTTTTTTTCAACAGTCATCAGTCTTTATGCACTAACCTCCATTGACAGAACATGTTCCCAGATCTCACAGATGAATAGAACATTTGTTACAACTACTCTGAAGTCCTTAGTTTAGAACATAATAATTCCAGTGCTGTATATGCATCACTCCTTCTATCCACAGAAGATAAATACATCATAGGGTAAGGAAACAGCCATGGAAATTATTTAATGCCACAGGGAAGGCACTGGGCTTTGGTTACATCTGCCCTGTGCACGTCCCTCCTCCAAGGATGTGTTTGTAATTCCTAAAACCCTGCAGACCCAGCGCCACACTTCCTGACTTTCCCACAGGTTTCCCACTCATTTAAGCACATAGTGGCACGCACGTCAGTGGAGGATCCTCAGTAAAAGAATAGTGCAGTTTTCTGAATAGTTTCTGAACAACAAAAGCCAGGTGGCTTTGCTAACTCACTGAAACATGCAGACTGGCTCCCATGTGTTAAGCAAACGGCATTTGGCCCACAGAATACTGCACCGAACTATTGGTCTAGCAGAATGACCCAGAACAGCAAAAGTACCAAAGACACTTTGTTTCCTTGCCCAGCATGGCTCTAGGGATGGATATACCAGTTAGAGACTACAAGCACAACCTTAATAGACTACCATGAATCTACATGGCACTGTGTGATCCCAAACTTGCCCCAAGCTGTACCAGCATCTGATTAAAATAATTTCTTTTCCTTTATGTTTTTATCTGTGGGTTTGTAAGATATCGTTAACAAGAAATTTGAAGTTTTCTCAGTTAACCAAGTAATCAGCAAAAGGAAAACGCTTCTCCTTGGCCAACAGTACAGCTCCAGGACCACTGCTGACAAATGATCTTGGTGTGCAGAAGCCCTATCAACATGCCTACCAATCCAACCAGGGCTTACATCATGCTACAGAAGACATTTCAGAAAGATGTGCTTTGGGAGATTATTCTGACACAAAATAATCATGATTTCTTCTGCTGGAGAGCCTAGAAGGGATGAAAAGGATCCAAGTGCCCAAATCAAGGCAAATGTGTTGACCAAGTACATCCTTTCAGTAGGATCTGTACTATGGGGGTTCTAGGGGTCGTGACAGCAAACTGTGAGCTACCAAAAATACCTGAGAAGGTAATAAGTGATTTATTATCTGCCTTCAATAAGTTGGGGCATTAGCAAAGGTTTTTATAATAGATAATGTCCTTTGCTGTGGTATTAAGAGTTTCTGGCAATAGTGGCACAGGGACTGCAGCAAAGGTGGCAGAGGAGTGAAAACAGAAGTGCCTTCCTGCCTTAGCGGTCATTCTCCCAGTGCTCTTCCTCACTCCCCTTCTACATTACAAAATAAACTGGCATTTATTAGTTAAATCAAATAATATTTATAGAATCCTTTTCCCTATCCTTGGGGAGACAGAAACTCAAACACAATCAAATACAATCACAACAGCAAACTATTAAACAGCTGAAAATAGTAAGCCATTCCAGCATTAATCAGAGTAAAATCTCAGGTTTGAGAGAGAAGACAAAGGGATTGCCAAAGAGGGGGAATTGCAGCCCCTGTAAAAAGGATCAACCTTTCCATCTTGTTGCTGTGGCAAAGGCTCAGTCACCTGCAAGGCTGCTGGCTACACCTCCTCTGAAACATTAAATGGTGCCAGGGACGCTACAGCTGGCACCTCTTCTCCAGTTTCTAGAAGATCCTTGGCATGGCTGAGGCCAAGGCCAAATAGCACTCTCCCAAAACAGCTCCTGGGTGTAGGCTGGGAGTTACCACGAGCCAGGGACTGTTCTTGATAGGTATTTTGCATATGGCTCTCCTGTCTTGGAGTTCAGGACAGCTTAATCATACGGATGTTGGCTATTTTGTGCCAGTTGACCTCAATGCCAGAGAATGGTCCAGGATGCGTTTAATTTACTAGCATGGACATAGCCAGTGATGTGAGCCTTCAAGATACGTGGTGCCAGCTCTGAGAATGCTCTCAATGAGCTGCCAGATCCCTTTTCTTTAGGGATTTTAAAGCTATGTGCCCAGGGTTTGAGACATATGCAAGGAGATAGGTGCACACTCTGCAGCAACTTTAATCCCCAAGATGGCTCTTGAAAATATCTGCATTCTAGTAGTTCCTTTCTCTACTGATACAGTAACATCACCCAAAACATCAGCACAGCTCCCAGACTACAAGCGTTTCATGGCTCAGCACCAGGAACGGCCCCAAGCGGGTGTACATGACCAGCACAGGCAGCCATATGGTTCTAGGGAAGCTGGGGACAGGGTCGTGCGAGAGAGGTTCACAACATGGGTTTTTCATGCCCTTGGTGGCCAGAAGCAACTCTAAGTTTTACAATTTCCCACCATCACCCTAGCAGGCTTCTCACTCACCTATAAACCCTCGCTGCTGAGAAAGGCCTGACAAAACTGAGGTGGTTAGAGGCTGCTGGGTGACTTGGGATACCCTGTCTCTGCAGCACTGAGAAACCCCAGGAGAAAAGATGCAGAAATGCAGAAAGGATCAAGGTGACCTGTGTGCCACCAGGATTTACTAATCATCACTAGGTCAAAAAGCCAGTCCATCCAAGTGGGGAGCTGGAAGGCAAAGGAATCACTAATAAACAGCATGCACAGTTAAGATGTAATTTCCATTCACTTAAGTGAAAGACCATCCAGATTGGACAAGAGGAAATATTTTTTCAAGGCTGAAATTTCTCCTTTTACCCAATAACGGAGCTTTTTTAAGAGGAAGTGTGGGTGAAAGCATGGAAAATCACAAGCAAGGAAAAAGTCTACCCTGGTCACAGGGACAGGAAGTCATAACAGACAGGAAGTCTACAGGTTTTTTAATTTCTAAAACTGTTATAAGGAAGGGAAGAACTTGAATTTATTCTTACGTGATAAATACATGTCCAAATAACTGTGCCCATTTGTAGGCACCTCGATTTAATGTGTGTGTGAGATAAATAGAAGGATACGTACTACGCTTTGTCAATAATTAAGCTGTTTTACACATTCATACCCAGATGAACTCCTGCTCCTTTTGGTTTGTACTTTGTAATCCTATTTGCTAGGAGGAGAAGAGGGAAGAGAGTCCAACAATACATGATGAAAAGGCAAATAAGACTCTGGAAGTAACCATGTTGGTGAAAGGAGCAGACAGTTGTAGTGCTGTACGGGAGGCGCAAAGGAAGAAAGGTTACACATTAAAAGCTACCAGAAGTACAGTTTTCATGTCCCTGACCAAGAGATCATCTTAAAATTTTACAGTTCTGTGCCTGTTGTCCTGACGTTACATTCCTCTGGTCACAGTCACCCCACCCTTGCAAGGTTAAAAGTACCCACATGTGTCTGAGAGACCAGAAGGGTAATCAGTGTCTGCAGATAAGGGGCCTCTGGCATCTGAACTCCTGCCCAGGGTTAGTTCAGCAGCCTGCAATACCCTCAAAGGTAGAGAATGTGGTCTGCGGTGAGGAAAGAGGGTTTGCCAGCTGGTGGTACTTAGAGCCGCTGCCCAAACTGACAGCAGAGACTTCTCCTTCATCATGAACAAATCAGTTTGGAGGGGTGGCTGGCCATCACCTTGGTCACAGGATTAATGTGGCTCACATCCACAAATGCTGGGCAGCACAAGAACCTCTGTATTATAAAGGTTTAGACATTATGCACTATACGTATTTCCACTGATGCAAAGATGATAGTGCTTGAGTTAGTCCTAAGCAGACTAGAGGTTTCTTAATATTTCACCACTGATGACCCTGCTTTGGACTTTCACGCAAGTAGCGAGGCCACCAAAACTCCCTTGAGTATCTCTGGTTCCTGTGACTCCGCTAGATTTTTCAAGGTGGGCAAGTCTCTGCAGTGTGAGATCAAAGTGATTATGAGAGATACTCCCAACAATAAGCAGGAAGGAAACCTACAAGCAGGAGCACTGAGTATGACAACTGAATCAGGTAGAGAATGACCAGGGAACGAGCTGAGGCCTGACAAAGATGGCGACCAGACTGACTCCACAGCAGATACCACAGCATCACGCAGAACAGAGCTTAGCATGCAGCAAGCAGGCTTTCTATTACCTGGCCTCTAAGAACATATCTGATCTAATGAATAAAAAAAAGGAAAAAAAGAAGAAAAAAAAAAGAAAAAAAAAGCCTGTGCCAGCAGTTTTAAAAAAGGATCTGCAAAGGGAAAACAATGAGCTCATGCCTTCTGACCTTGCTTGTTTTTAGCCTGGATTCCTATGGCAACAAGGCTTGTGATCATGCTTTGTGTGTGCGTGTGTATGTGTGAGTACGTGTGCATGTGAAGAAGAGGGAGAGTTACCACCAGAGCGTTCAGTAACTGTTGAAGGCATTGCTAGTTTGTAGTCAGACCTGGCACTGGGTTACAGGTCTGGTGATAATCACATTTCTGCAAGTTTTGTAGATACAGGTGGCCACCAAGACTAGGGAGGCTTGGTTTCCCAGGTTGGAGGGAAAGGCTGCCCTGTGAGTCCATACCTTATTAGAGAATCCGCACAGGGGACAGCAGTTATGAATGTCCCAACTGCAGAAGAAACATTCATCAGAACTTGTGTCAGAGCGTGAAACAACCCTAGGAATTCAGCTTTGCCAGTTCTGGTGCTACAGCATGTCAGACATGAAGGGCACATTCCTTTCCCCATTTTTCCTGGTGAGGATTAACCTGGACATCTCCATCACTGGTTCTCAGGAAGTTGATCCTGATTGAATTTTTAATTCAGATTTTTTTTTTTGTTTTAAAAAGACTGTTGTGTATGTCCATAGCCATATAAATAAAACATTTTACAAGACAAATGAGAGTCAATGATTTGATGACTGTTTTCTTCAACAAAGGGCCAAGAAATATCACAGACAGCTTAGCTGGGTCCCCTAAAGACAGCTGAGAAAAGCTAAGAATCGACATGGCTGAGGTCTGCCAGGTAAAAAGGACAGATGATTTTTAGTCAGTGTGTTTTAGGAAGACCCACCAAAACCTTTCTACCTATCTTTGTACATGGCCTTCTGACACAGCAAGCTGCCTTCTTTGTTCTTCTGAGTCAATTTTAACAATGGAGAGGGAGCCAATGGCTATTCCAGACAAGAACCTTCAGAAACTAACAACCTTCCCATTCAGATGGGATGACCCAGCTACACTTACAAAAGACATGAACAAAGTAGAATAAATAAGTGTATGCCAACCTCCACAGGTCCGTGCCCAGGGATCAGACTATCCAAAACTGCACCCACTTGCTGAAGCCTCCATTGTCCTGAAACACATTCCATGTAAATCCCACGTACTATTTGAAAAACACAACACCTGTCTGGGACTATATTGAAAAGCTGTTGGACCCTGGAGGAGGACATGGAAGTCCTGCTTATTAATGGCCTACTTTAATCACAGAACCTAGCAATTCATTTGGGCTAGTCGTATTTACAGGAGGGAGGAGCAAAGCCATTGGGAAGGAGTTTGCAGAGAGAATGATGGCTGGTGTTGCTATCAGTCCTTTTAGCAGAGAGAGATGTCTGCACTGTGAAGTGTTACATACAGGCAAATTCCCCCTTTCCTGTAAAAGCCAAAACTGCCATTTGTCCTCACTACATACAGTTAAACAGCTATCACATTTGACTGAAAAGAAACTGCTCTCACTGCCTGATGACATCACATCTCTATACACTGGCAGATCAATGTGGGATCTCCTGGTCTGGAAGTCACTCCAGAGTCATCTGAAAATAGTTGTTTTGTTCAGGTTCCAAGTCAGACGCCCAGCGTTAAGATGTCCCCTCTCAATGTCAACAGGCAGTACCGGGCACATCGAAGGGCAGAGCTTCACTCTCAGAGTTTCCCTTAATTTTCACTACTGTAAAAACAATATTTAAAAATTTAATTGCCATCTCCCAAGCAGATAGATTTTTGTCTCACGTGCAAACATGGCTTCTAAACCACTGACATTCTGGCCTCCTTGTTTACCATTAACTATGTCCTCACATCCCTTTTCTTTCATTGCAGAAGCTTCTGACTACTGTATAAATATTCTCTGAGCTGTGAAATACTCTTTTTATGCTCTTCTGTCCTTCTGCTTTTACACCATACCCCTCATCTCTAAAACTGCTACTGATCCCATTAAATTCAGTAGGAGCAATATCAAGCATCAGGCATGTAGCTTTTCCTTAGCTGGTTTTAAATTTGTGGCTGCAGTTTGGAAGGGATGGGGTGAAGGGGGAAAAAAGAAGCCTAACTAACCCAAACAAAATTCTTAACCCAAACAAAATTCTCACTGGAAAAAAACCACAGCAACTTTAACAACTTAGATACATAAAATAAAAAGCTGTTAATCTAATAATAGCATCTTTAATAAGCCTTTCAAACCCCCCCCAATTTAGAGACCAATTCCCGTTTTTTCAAAATTTTCAACCAGGTATCATCAGATGGGAAGATTTCTAGAAATTAGAATTTAACTAAATCAGGACTGATGGTTTCAACAATCACAATAATTAGATTTGATTAAGGTATCAGTTATTTGAGTTAACTTTATCCTATGGTACCAAATTAAGCAAACTGTTTCTTTTACGTGTTATGAGTCCCAAACAACTCAGCCAATACCCAGAAATATTTTGTAATATTTCTTGATGATCCTGGCAGGTATATGCAATTAAAAATAAAACTTAGCATCTGTAGCTCTTCTCTGTCTTCTCCTCCATCCAAATACATGCTGGTCCCAAGCCTGCAAGCACGTACTTGTTTGAGGAGCCTTGCTGGCTTAGACTACTCACAAAATTAGACTTACTCATACGTACAGAAGTGTTTATAGCCTCAGTCCTGAATCCCCAAGCTTGCAAGAAAGAATATCCCAAACAGTGACTCCTCAAAACAAGAAAACTTTAGCATAGAGTATTTAGTGTTTTGAAAAATAAATGTAAAGCTACAGAGGGGAAATTCTCCTTTGAAAGGCAAGGTATTTCTAAAGAACATATTAGTAGTCTATGCAGAAATAGAGGATTAGAATAATACAGAAAATAAAACCTGCTTCATGTACCACCCAGAAAGATACATCAAGTAAAATATCAAATTAAAAGTAAGGACTGGGATGGTCAACAATAAGTGACAAGTAAATAAATTTTTAATCAGTGAGTTTAAATAGAGAAAAAAAAAAATCTCCAGCCTGTGTTCTCAACAGCAAAAAATTTTATATATATTTTAATGTCAAAATTTAAAAAAAAAGGGGGGGGGGAATATGACTATTACTATGGAGTAAATACAAAAAGAGGATCAGCATTTATTTTTAATATTCATATTTATTTAATAACATTTATATTAACAGATGACAGAGTGATAAAATGGCAGTATGCTGCTCTGATTTTTTTTTTTACTGATGCAAGCTTGTTTAACATTTAGCTTCCACTACTACCTCAATGGAATTATATTTCCTTCCTACTTTGGGTTACATTCATATAAAAAATTCATCCTAAACCTGCTTTGTTGGTAGTAAATGTGAGGGAGACTTTTGTTTGCATATGACTGAGCCAAAATACGCTTTCTTTATGCATCTGAATTGCCCTCAAGAAGCCAGTGGGCTAGATCCTGCTCGAGTGTAACAGAAGGAGATTCAATGGGACAGAGCCATATGGATTTGACTGTTATCTAAACACACAATTAGTTTTTGTTTTATTAGCTGTAGCAGTCATTATGCACTTTATATCAATAACCCCCTGACCAGCCATAGCAAAGTTTTAATTTTTGGTTTGTTCTCTGCTTTGCTATACATTTGGATTTTTATTCCCCTCCCCAAAGGGTGCAAAGGAATAAGACTCATGGCTAAGCTTTAATACCAGTCTCTGCTCTGGACACTCAGATAAATACTTAACATTGATGTGAAATAAGACTAGGGCAAATAACATGTTTGGCCTTCACACATGGGCTTGGAATCTGCATCATGCCTACGAGATACACTTAGTTTGGGGCTGTTTGGGGTTTTTTTTTTTGCTTTTTATTCCCTACAAAACATTCTTTTACTTGCATCCTGGACCTGTGAATAAGCATATAGAAACGAAAACCTTCATTCAGGCTTACTTCTAACAGGCAAACGTGCTTCTTTGGCCACTATTTTAAAACATCCTCAAGGTCTCCATTACCATGCTGCCTAACTTCAGAATAAATAAAACAAAGCTATTGCAGATACTCCTTCAAATAAGAAGCTAAGCCTGCATTCATCACGCAACCAGAACCCCCCCCCAAGTATTTTTTTGTATCGTTTTGATGTTTAAGTCTCCTCCTTACATTTTTGGGGCATTCAGTTTGCTTTGTTTCTGCTCTTCCTCACCAGACAGGTCAGCTGGAGCGTTGACACTGGAGGCACTGAGGCAGGCTGCTGGCTCAGCTGGCTGATCTCAGCCACCACAACTCCAAGGGACTTCACACACGTTCCAGACCTACCAGTGCACAAGACCAAAGCCCACCAAAGTTAAATGCTGCCTGGGACTAAACGTCAGCACCAATTCTATTCCATTCTTATTTTGACCCAGATGTTCCCACAGGCTGAGCTAGCCTTGTGGCAGGGCAGAGGGTAGACCAGCAGATCATGACCCGATGCCAGAGCCTCAGCAGGGCTCAGGCACTGAGCAGGTGTCCTTGGCAGGACAGTACATGGTACAGGACGGTACACGTCCCCTCTCCTGCCCGCTCACCCAGCCAGGTGCTGCCACAGCAGCATGTGTCTGCTGGCCTGACAGGGTGCGGGACCCAGCGCACAGCTCAGTTCAGCCAAACGCCAGTGCCTAGATGACCAAACGGGCACATCTCCTCATGCTCTACTAGCACAGTATGAGCCTTTCAGAACTTCCTCAGACCCACGATCCTCTATTTGCTCCACCTAAACTCCGTTACTCAAATTCCACACTGTTCAGGCCTGCTAGACACCAGCTGACTGGTTTTCTTTTTGACATCTCTGCCAAAATCTCCATCAGACCTAGCTGTGGTTACCTTCTGGATACCAGAAAGTAGTATCTCACAATTGTTAGATTCTACATACATTTATTCTTAAAGCTGACACAAAAAAAGAGCCGTATAGTTTGGGGACTATCCATAGTGTTAAAAAAAAAATGTCCTAAAATGTCAGACTTGCTTGTCTGAGGTTAGGCTCCTACAGAGACGTCACGGAACAGCAAGCCAACAAATAAATGCAGCAACAGCTATTTGATGCAAAGTCTATGATAGACACAGATGCAAAAGTCCACCTGTGAAAGCCAATGGTATTTTTAGCTCTGTAATTAAGTAAGTGGACTTTGTTAGGAAAACTTGGATAATAAAGCAGGCAGGATTTGGCCCCCAGTTGCTTTATCATTATGGAGGGGGGAAAAAAAAACCCTTCCTTCTTTGGTGTGTTAGGCACTTTGGATATGTGTTCGTGACTCCTCAGTCCCTGTGCCAAATAAAGTCTGTTTCCAAATAAAAATCGTGACATGAAGCGATCACCAAAATAATTTTGACCTTCAGGGACAAATTAACATGGAAAAAAAGCAGCAAAAATTAATCTGCTGGTTTTTTCCACTGAATTCTAGGTGATGCAGATTCCCCTAGATATAAAAGATATATATATATACCTGTGCATAAAGAGGAGACCACTGTTACACACGTCTTCTCGTGCACAACTTCATGCAGAAGTGTCTACCTAATGCGTGCACGAAGCCACCCTAAGAGCCACACACAGACGTCTGGTTCTTTGCATCTGGGCAGATGGATGAGATCCCCACAGCCACGTGTGACACCAACATGCACAGAGAACCACGACGGCTGCTTCCCCCCGACACAGGCTGCTGGAGGGACTGACACAACTCCTACCCAGAGGGAAAACAGCCCTGAGTTTCAGGGGGGGTTCGGTCAGATTTGGTGACACAAAGTGAGAGGTATGTCCCTTATGGACACACACATTCAAACACATTCTCAAAGCACTACTGGAACAGCACTAAGCTTGTGAAATCCCCCTCCAGCCTACCTGCTTCGCACTATAGGAGAGCTATACTGCCCTTTCAGTACAACCTAAAACTCTGTTAGCTTCCCCAAATGCCTGATAAACAAATGAACTGAGAACAGATTCATTTGATTCTATCTATTTTCAGCTACTATACTTTTCCTGGGTTTTTTTAAGGCACATATGCCTACGTATATACACACACACCCAGTCCCCCACATACAGAGCCTTACTATGCTAGTTCAAAGTTAGACAAGAAATTCCTTTAACAGGAAAGAATCGAGACACTGATTTAGTTTAATAAGAGTGAAAAAGCAATGACCATTATTTAATTGGGGCAGCTTTAGCTAAAACTTCACATATGGAGTGTGGGGGGAATGCAGGGGGGGGCAAGCTTATGTGGTACCAGTGGGTTCAGTAGTGTTTAATGGGTGTTATGGGGAGGGCTCGGGGGTGTGACCGACACGCTGTGGCCTTTTGTAGATCAGAATACCCAAATTAATGTGAAAAGAAAAAGAGAGATTAAATGAAATAAATGTTATGTTACAGGGAACAATGTTTTCTGCCATTTCAGTTCTCATCAGATTTTCATGATTTTTTTTTCTAAGATTGCTTTTCTTACATGTAATAGCTGCCTAAATTTGGGCAGCAAATAAAATAGCTAAATCCTGATGTTTCTACTGTATATAAATACATATCATCTGAAGAAAATAAATGAAAAGGATGAATATGCCTCAAAAGAAGAGGTCAAATAACAACTTCAGAATAAAAAATTATCACTTTTGAACCGGTGCTTTTTGTACACAAGTCTAAAGGAGTTTTGCTAATGGCCTCACTGTAGGAACAGAACTGACTCCATAATCTCATGAAACATATAGGAGAATAAATGAAGGCCTTATGCCAAAAAAAAAAAAAGATATAGTAAAGCAGGTTGCAAGGGTTTCAGCATTGTGTTCATTTGGGAATCTTTAAACCTATTGGTTTGGAAGTTTTTGGTCACGTTTGTTTTCCAGGTGCTCAACTGCAGCATGTCCATTCTTAATTTGGCAGCTGCAGTATACTTACATTTTTAAAGCAGATTACATTGAGAAAGGCCTAGTTCGACTATGAATAATCAGAGAAGGAAATAAGCAAGCAAGATAACAAACAAGGCAGCAGTGGTTTGTGTGATACAAGTTTGGGAGGTCTCTATTCAATTGCCAGGAAATAATTGTTAGTGATTAAAATTTTATTTTTTTTTAATGTAAAAAAAATTAAAATCCCCCCACTCTCATCTTAGAGAATCTGAGCAGAGAAGACATGGAAAACCAGATTCCTCTCAGGTCCCTCTGCCCTGGAGTAGATGTAGCACAGGGCAGTGAATTAAGAAAGCCAGGATATCTACTGCTAATGGGTTTACTAACCAGTCACACAAGGGCAGAAGTACATCCTATGGAAACTGTTCCAAATAACAACAGAGAGAAGTTCACAGAAACCAGGATTCTTCAGGGAGGGCTGTAAGGTCTCTATCCTACTTCTGCAACTGGACAAGTAAAGCAAAATTCAGCAAGAGCTTAATTTTAAACACAATCAAGGTATTTTTAACCATTGTAAAAAGGAAGGGGGAGGTGAAATCTCAGATGCAGTAGTGCAAGACAAAAGGCCTCTCCCTGCAAGCATCTGCTTCTCTGAGCAGCGCTTACTGCTATGAGGAGCCCTACTGTGGTCAGGCTAACTCCTGTCAGAAGAATGCTTGGAAGAGGAAAGCTGGATCAGGATGTAGTTACTTTACCCAAGAAACAGCTGCTGGGTTTGCAAATAACATACACAGCTTTCTATCACCCCAGACTGTTGGTGAATACAGCCAGCCATAAAATATTTTCCTGTCTATATGGTTAAAAATGGGGTTAAAAAAACCTGAATGGAAGTTGCAGAAATGCAGGCAATCACAGGTCAATAAGAATATATTTTTTTAAATGCCATTGACTCTATAAACTGTGATATAATAAAATTGTCTGCTCTGTTCTTCAGCATAATTAATACTGAGTAGGCCTTCAAAAAGTTGGTAAATATTTATGAAATGAACTATAATTTTCTTAGTGTACAGTAAAAGCTGTGAATCAGTAAACCATCTTTAAACATCTGTAGAATTTATACATACCAAGAAAAGGATCATGGTTTGCCTCTATTATTTCTACTAGGAATCTGCACACAGATGTATTTGTGGATCCGTTCACATGTGCTCATACACATCTGTCTGTGCACCCATAAAAAAGTCCAAGCACACATACAAAGACATGTATATTCATCACCACAGGGCAAGGAAAAAAAAAAGAACTAAAAAAATGCAGCCTGTATAAATGTTATCATAAAACTATTGTGTAAATTTATAATTATTATGTGAAAAAGTCATGGCTTCTGATACTAATTTTATTTTCAAGAGCAAAACTAGAAAGCACTTGAAGAAACTAAAAAGAAAAAAAGAGAAAATGTTTTCCCATTTCATAGGCCCTTATTGTTGTATTTCAGTTAGTTCTGCCAGTAAAAAAAAAAAAGAAAACAAAAAACCCCTAAACCATCATTTGTTTTCTTATCCTAGCCATTTTACCTCCTTGCTGTCACGTACTAATACAAATCAGTTGCATTTGGCTTTTTGATATTAAATATAAAATAAAGTCTTTTAATTTAATTTAAAAACTAAAGAAAATAGCCTTTTCTCTTCCTTCTCAGGAACATGTTTTTAATTTGTTGGTTTTTGCTTTGTTTGGGTTTTTTTTAAAGAAAAACATGGGGCTTTAAGAACTCATTGCCATAGGTCCTTCAAGCTGACTTTGAGGGTCACACTTCAACAGAACGTCCCTGATACGCAAAGCCTGCTGAGCAGAGCTCCCAAACGCTTCAGCTTAGTGACCTGGCACCCTGTTCTTTGATGTCACACTATACCCCGGTACTTCGACCACTTCATAAAGCCTCAGACAAAGGTGTGGGTGACCTGCCAGTATATGGACTGGAATGGTTCAATGTACAAATCAGTACCATAAAGTTGGGAGGGTTTTTTCTTGCTCCTGTTGTTCACCTTTGGCTCAGCTAGGTTTGCCTCTTGTTACATGCACACAAACACACAATTATTCACAAAAATCCATATAAAAATGTGTAAAGCATGTTAAAAAGGGTATTTCTGTGTGGTGGGTGGCCTTGCTTGCCTCCACTCCTCACAGAGGGGAGTGTGTGCTCCCTGTTTTGTGCCTTGCAATTTCCATCGTGGCCTGCAACGTGCTGCAGAGGGGCAATCCCTTCCTAATCCAGCCCCAGGGCCTGCAAAGCCCACCTCAGCCCTGTACAACATGCACAGCACCACACACCACTGATTTACCTGCAAAGTGATTAAGGTGAGGAACCTCAGCGCCAAATTCAGCAGCTGAGGGAGAAGATTTCTCACACTTACATTGACAGGCCCTGACATCTCTTTTCCTCTGCTCCGTGATGGACTTTGTGATCCTCCAAATGCCAGAAGGCAGTAGCCACCCCAGCTAGTGATGGTGCCTGCTGAACTGGCTGCTCAGCCTCTGGCTCACTCCTCTGCCTTCTGCCCTGTCTCCCAGTCCCCAACTCCTCTGCTCGCCAGACACCTTGTGCATCACAGGGAACAGAGCGGGAGGAGCAGCGTACCAGGGGAATCGGCTGAGGGCCCTTTCAAGGGACAGGTGTCCATAGAGGTGGGTGAAAATCTGGGAGACATGGTGGAAGGAAAACAGAGAGACAGTGTGCACGTGCCTGAGTCAGGATAACAGAGAAAGAGGAATAATTAAATGAAATAAGGGGGAAACAGGAAATTAAAAGGAAAAAAAAAAAAAGAGGGGGGTTGAAAGAAGAGAAATGGGAACTGTCTTGACACGTTAACATAATGAGTTGCACTCAGTCATTTCTCTACCTGTGATGCATCATACTTTCCCAGCAGACGTTCCCGTGAAGGTAAGGAGGGTGACTGAGAAACGTTGCTTTGATGAGGGTGAGTCTGGGAACCAACAGTGGACAGATATTTTAAAAGCCTATGTGTCACTCTGTTAATTCATTTCTCTTTTTTTTTTTTTTTTGGCTTCTTACGTCCTGATTTGGAAGGAAAAGAAAGTTACCAAATATATTGCCAAAAACCCGCACTCTCCAAAGCCATGCCATCGATCCCCGTGCTTTAGGATGTCCCTCTCTTTCAACCTCCTTGAAAGGAAATTCAATTCCTCTTCCAACAAGGAATTCTGTCTGCCTGGCCCTACGTTTTGGATACATGGGCTGGAGCCTCTCCGAGGAGCTAGAGGCTCCACGAGCAGATCTACAGCAAGGGCTGAGAAGTGTGCCAGGACAAGGAACCCCTCACTGCACTATCCCTGCACTGGAGAGGTACCAACAAAGAGCAAATTAACAGTGATTATCAGTTTGCGTCAGAATTGGCAAACATATTGGCAGAGCCAGGAACTTCTAACAGGTATATCAGGGATTTTCACATCCTCATAGCAAATAAATAGCTTATGGGCATCTCCCTTCTCTCCCACCCACTGGTGGTCTCTCTTCACTCACATCACCAGCCATTTCTAACGTGGCAAACACCTGCCGAAAGTTACCTGAGATATAACAACATCATTAAAGACATGTAGAAAGGAAACCAGGAAGCGACAGAGGCCTGGCATGAGCTCACCACTAAGGCCGTGGGCAGCTATGCCAGACATGCAGAATTTCAGCAAGTCACCCAGCCAGACTTTCCAGACAGAGAAAGGCAAGGGCACGGAGACGTTTGTGTGTTGGCTTTTGTGTCTGTCTTTGGATGCTCGCAGCTCGCGGTGCTTCTGTGAAATTAATACCCATAACTATACATTCTGTATATTGAGGGGAAATGGCTGATGGTGTCATGGCTGCCGGCCACATCTCCCCAACCCTTCTCCTAATTAAATGGCCTCTCCTGGGAAATGCTTAACATTTTTTCCCAGTGTGGACACTCTTCACTCACCGCAAGATCAAATGCCCTCTCTTCCAGGCCACTTCCTCCTTCTCCTCCTTTTGCCTGCACTGAGGGTGGGCACCACCTCACATCCCTACAGTTGGGCCTGTAACGCCACGAGCTGCATGCACAACAGCACAGGGTTTTTTCAGTGCTCGTCCCAAATTCCTCTGTTGGAAAATAACCTTATTTGCTTCAGTAAAGCTATAAGCTCAAGAGTGCGGTGGGCCCTGACTCGGCAGTGCTTTCTGCCTCCCACACCGATCTGGTAGAGCTGTTCACGTGAGGACAGACAATTCAAGGAGGAAAGAAATGGAAGAATCGCATCTTCTAAAAACTACATGTCATTTCTCCATGGCAGTTTCCCACTGCCTTCCATTTTCTCCCTTCAAACATGCACTCATTTTGAAAATGCATCATTTAAAACAATCAAATTCTCAGAAGAAATCTTAGGGTTTGGTTGGGGTTTTTTTTTTGCAGTTCCCTGTTTCTGGAAGTGTTTGGGTTTCCCAGGCGGTTGAACCTCGTCCACTTGGGCAGAAGCCTGTGATAGCTTTTGCTATTTAGTATGGCATTATCCTGTACTGTTTACTTACAGATCACTGAAAATAAGGGATGATGAAACACATTTTCCTGGGCACACCCCTGACTTTATTCTTAGTGAATTGTTTACTATATTCTCGGCCTAGAAACTCACGTTACTCCAAGCCCTTGTAAAAAAAAATAAAACCAAAAAACCCCTGCATGCCCAACTGGAGCAGCCACTTTCAGCTGTGGGGAGAAGCTGGCAATTTTCATTACCTCCAGGGGCTGGAAAAAGGGACACCTCCAGAAGATAGCCTGGTCACCTCCTAGGAGACAGAGCTGCTGGAATGGGAGAGCGAGAAGAACAGGAGGAAAAGAAGGATCTGCCAGATACAAAGAACAAGCTTTGGGAATGAGGGAATCCTTTAAGAAAATAAACAGAAAATTAAATTCACCTCCCTTTTCCTCCCACACATCCCCCCATCTATGCCTGCTTGGGAGAGAACAACAGGGTGCTTAGATGTTAGGCCTAACAATGCCACCAACTTAGCAACGTTACACAAAAACTGGAGTCACATTTCACCTCTGGCTAGACTCAAGGGAGCAGTCCCTTTCCTCCTGAGAAGGCTAAATGCTGCATCCTGGTGCCCAGCACAGGTACCATCGGCATGGGAATGCATGCCCTTGTCCCCGTGTTTGCAGCTCAACCCGTGGCTACCTGCACAGGGACAGGAGCACCAGGCAAAGGAAGTACCTGAGCTGTGCTGGAGGCTGCGCTGCGACCGTGCGGAGCAGTGTGTGCCAACCCCGGGCAGGTTCTACAGAGACTAAAACTGTGTTAGAAATGAGACTCATGACATGCTGCTACCGTGACACGTATCTCCATGTGCAAATACAGTAATTTGTACAGCATCTTCTATCGTCCTACCAAACCTACCTGAGCAACAGCATCAAAAATACCACAAAACACGGGCATCGCTTCTGATTTTTAAGTGGAAACTTTGAGTGTCACAGTGGCAAGATTTGCAACTCACTTCTACGAAGTAGGAAGCTCGATTATCCAGAATTAAAGCAAACTGCTACCAACAGAAAAACCCTATTTATATTCACAGATAGCTGCATGCTGCGTGCACGCGTGTGCGCAGTCACCTGTGCCTCTGCGCGTTGCTCTGCACAGCACGGGGTGACTTACATGGAAAATCAAATCACCTGTCTTTAAATAAGGTGCAACTTCTTCTCCCTGCTCCAAACAACATCCGTGGATCCTGCTGCAGGGCCGGATGCTTCTCCTTCCTTGTTATAGTGACAAATGGAAATGGATGATATTTGTAAACAGAAAGTGAGGCGAAACTGCGTAGCGCGGTTTCAAACTCAGTTGGGCTGCTGTCGTGCTCCTCTGTGGAGTTTGGGAAGGCTTCACCCTGTATTTTCCCCCAGACTGCTAATCGTGTCTTCGGTGCCATAAATCTCCCAACCACTTCTACTGCTAATTACGCTTCATCAGGGTGGGTTTGGGTTTTTTCCTTCTGTTGCCCGTGCTAGCTAAATGCAGTGGCAGCTAAGCAGGCTGTGAGAGCTGCTAACTGCACTGCTGGTTATCAGAGCAGCTCCAGTGGTCATGCTAAACAGGTGATAACAACAGTGGGAATATTCTGATAAAAGAAACTTGTGTAGATGCTGCCAGAGAGTCACCAAATCCTACCTGGTCCCTAAGCAGTGCCCATCAAATACGAGAGAGAGAGAAAGAAAGAGAAAAATACAACTTTTTTTTTTGGGGGGGTGGGGTGGGGGTGGCAGATGACACGACACCAATCAAGCTAGCCTGCCCCTGCTGAACATGGGGTGCAGATAGTAGTATAGAAGCCTAAAGGTATTTTAGTTTCTAGAAGAAGCCCCTCAAGTAGTACATTTAAAAGCCACTAGCGCTTCAGCAAAAGTTGATAGCTACTGAAAGATACATAAACAACCACCACCACAAAACTTGTCTGAAAATATTAAAAATAAAAGTGAGTTTATGTGTGTCCTTTATTAGGGTGATCTCTATAGCCAGAAATGAGATGGCAGCATACCACAGCTAATGCAAATATTACAGCCAAATATGTTTGTGGTAACAGATTTAAAAGAGAAAGAATGAGAACTGATGTGCAGATATCTGTAAAAGATTCGAATACTAATAAAAATTGGGGGGAGGGCGAGAGTGTTAATCGTTACTTCGTGAGGCCTGTATTCACAAAGCAATTTTTTACAGATGGTTGGAGGTATTTCTCAGCCCTTAACTGACAGGAATACAGGAGGCTCAGAGGCCTTAAGCAGCAATTCTATTCATAGGCCCTTAGCCTTTATATAATTGTATTAAGTGCAGTAACAGACGTAAATTAACATGCACTGACCCCATGCTCCTAGCAATGTATGCCTTGACCTTTTAAAAAACCTCAAGAGTAGTACTAGTTTAATATTTGATATGTCCTCTTTTGGGGGAAGATTAAATGCTGGTCTAGGAGGTGTATGTACTTGAGGCTCTAACAGGCCTTCTCCTGCTTTGGCTACGAGGGTCTGCTTTTCTGCCCCATTTTTCCAATAAGCAGAGTTTCTCTGTGTTGGTGGTAAACCAGCTGATGCCAGCAAAGCGCTGTTAAGCTTCGTAGGTCCTAACAAAGTTTGACCTAAGTCAGGTGGCGGCAGAGCCCCTAACCTCTGAAGACATCTGCCTGGAATGGCAGTTTTCTGCAGGAAGACTTTTTTTTGCTGGTCTCCAGCAAATCGTACAGAGCAGTTCACAAGCAGGTAGCAGCCGTCGGGAAATCAGGTGCCAAAATGAAAGGACAAAAGTGGACTTCTCACAAAATGCCTCCCTGTGTATTTCATCACTCATAAATTGAATTTAAAATTCAAAATACGTGAAGAGAGTTTGCCGTGGCTACTTATTTATAAACTTTTAATTTTGTAACTGGAATGTATTTCCTCTCTCTCCCAAACTGCCAGGTCTGGAAACAGAGCAGGGGACAGTCACTAAACACGACTGGAAACAGTATGTTTTGTTGTTTTACTGGGAGGGGGACCTTTTGCTTTCAAACCAGGTGCTTTTAATTAATTTGCCCCTCAATTTTCTGCCTGGCGATTGCAGTGGTAGGCAAGCACATCGTACTAGCCGTCTCCAGGATCATGGATTTAAAAAAAAAAACAAAACCCCACAAAAAAAAAAAAGGTATGAGACAAAAACTACGAAAACGACGCATGTGGGACAACACGTTTAAGTGTGAAGTGGAAGAGGGAGTTAACTAGCCAACAAAGAAGGAAATATGAGGTTAATAAGAGACCTTAGGCAAAGCTCCTTCCCCACCCGCTTACGACGACGGGTTTAACTCGGAACCGACGTGATGGTCCTTTTATATATAATTTATATAAAGTTCGGGTTGATTTTTGGTTTGATTTTTTTTTTCACCGCTTTCATTACCCTGACCTCCCTCCCCTCTGCCAGCCCAGTCGCTTCCCTGTGCGGACGAGGGGTGGCTGCCCCTACCCGGGGAGCAGCGGGTGCTGCCCTGGGCCCCGCCTGGGCTGGGGGCCTCGGGGGCAGCCGCAGCCCGGCGCGGTGCTAGGCTGGGCCTGCCTGTAACCACAGCCAGGGTCAAGGGGGAAGGCAGCAGCTGGGGAGACGGGCCGGGGGCTGCGGTTCCCCTTCCCGGGCACCCAACGGGTGGCCGACGAGGGCAAGCGCAGCCCCCGGCCCGTGTAAAGACCCCGAGCCCGCCGCCTGAGCCCGAGGGAGCCGCGGGGACCTGGGGGAAGCCCGTTGCGCCGCTGCTCTCACCTGCCTGAGGCTCTCGCTGCTCCCGCGGCGTCTCCGGCCTCGACGGCGCGGCCGCACCTGAAGGGAAAGGCAGCGGAAGAGGAGGGTTAATCGGGTCGGGGATGGAGGAGCCTCCACCTGCTCCTGCTGGGGGTCTCCGCTCCTCCCCGGCTCGCTTGGCCGCGGCTCACCCCGACGCCTGGAGAGGAGCGGAGAACTGCCCACGGCCCCGACCGGGGGTCCCTTTCACCCGTGGGGACACGCACGCACACAAAGCCCCAGCACGGAGACACCCCCCCCCCACCTGTCCCAGGCCTGCAGCTGAGGGCTGAGCCGCCCGGCCCCGGCCCAGCACCTGGCGGGAGGCGATGCCGGCCCGGGGCGCGCCCCGGTAGGGCCCAGCGGGAGGAGGATAGGGCCGGGGCCTCCCCCGGGGCGGCCCGGAGGTGGTAGCCGCGGGCGGGAGCCTACTCGTCAGGGGCAGGTGCGGCAGGAGCCCGGACCGCCCGACGTGCCTAACTTTCCCACTGTGTATAGAAACCCGCGAGACCCGAGGGCAGGGAGAGGGGAAGGGCGGGGTGGGGGAGAGATGCCCCGTGGAGCTGCAGCGGCTGCGGAGCCCAGCCGGTGGTAGCCCCCCGATCAGAGAGGAGCGGTTCCCGCTCCTTCCCGCCGCAGCAGCAGCCCTTAGCATGGCAGCAACAGTTGGCTGGCAAGGTAAAGAGGCATGGAGCTGCAACACCGTGGCTCGGATTTCCACTCGCGCCTGAGCTGCCCCCCCCAATCTCTCCTGGTTTCAATCCTCTCGAGGGACGATAGTAAGCAGGGAAAGGGAGAGCATGCTTTTTTAGCCTTAGCTTGGCTGATCCCTCTTACCACTCCTCTCTTCTTTTTTCCCCCCAAGTTCCTCCTAGTACCTTGTTTCTCCCTTTAAAATATGCTCACATGAATAAAACCCCTGTAAAGAGGTTTGCTGGCAACCACAAAGGACAAACACTTTTTTTTTCCTTCCTCTAAAAAGAAGAGGCTAAATAATTACGAAAATGCGAGCCTACTTGAAAGATACTGTGACCCTTTCCACCTTTGTTTTCATCAAGCCAGCTAGTGCTCAAGCTACGTGTCCTGAGCAAGGGGGAACGGAGGGAGGGGAGCAACGAGGTGCTTTTCCTTTGCCTTCTTTCCTTGCTTATCCCTTAGCCAGCCTTTTACTCTTTTCTAAAGTGCAGACGGGTCTTCAAAATCTGTTTTATCTCTCGAGATATGTTAACTCTTAGCCTCGACTGTGGTCCTCGTCCGATCTCTCCAATGCAGACTTCCCTGAAATGCAAGATCAGCCCTTTCTCGGGCGGATCTCCCTCCGTGCCGCTGCCGGGGGAGCAGAGGGGAGAGCCCTTCTAGTTTCTAACAGTCGAGACATTAGATCGCCCCCTCACCTCCTTTTTATTTTATAGCCGGGCGAACCATAGGCCCCTGTGTTGCGTCAAGCGGCCACTCTGCTACCAACTTGCTGCTGAGATCTTGTCTCTTTTCACGAGGCTGATCTGCACGGACAGATCTGCTCTTAATCGCGCCTTCTTTTGGGGGTCGGCAAACAGGGAGGGTTTCTCTTTGCTATTTATTTCTTGCCCACGGAATCCGGGCTGGTAATTACTGCGAAGAGAGGGAAAATGCAGCTTCCCCAACTCCTGCCTGAGATGCTCTCAGTGCTGTGTGCATGCACAAGGCAGTTTCAGAACAAGAGAGCTGGTGCTGATGCTGCTTTGCTCGCTTGCAATCACCTCGTCCAAAAGCATCGCCTCGGCTGGGTTTTCCCCCGGATTCTGCCTGTTCTACCCTTTTCGGGGGCACTAGCTTTTGGGGAAAGAGTGATAGGAAAGATCGCCGGACTGCCAGTCGCTTAAAATCGGGTTGGAAGTGGGCAGGGGGGAGGGAGGCGCCTTTGGCAAGCGCTTCCATGGTGCATCTCCTGCTAACTGGGGTCTCCCCCAAACCGCGGTGGATCCGTGCGCCTCCTCCTCCTCCTCCCTCCCTATTATTTATGGGGTGATCCCAGTAAATCCCACCCTCCCCACCTCAAAATAAGCCGAGGCTCCCGATTACAGAGCATTTAATGACTCGCTCCGAAGATTTTTTTTTTTTTTTTTATGAATTAATCTCGATCAACTAGGACACCCATATTTTTTAAACATAGCTATGCCCTGGAAGGAGGGGAGGGGGAGAAAGGTGAGGGGCGGAGAACTTTTAGGAAGTTTTATTCTATTTTTATTTTTCCATTAATTAAATAAAAACCACCATACAATTATCCGAATAAACGTGTGATCTGCTCCGTTAGGCAAAAGTCGATTAAAAAGTTAGCCTAGTATGCGACGGTGAATATTTGAACGTCTGGGGGGACCAAGCGGAGTAGGAAAAGGGGAAAAGGGTGTTTATTTCTCTCACTACACATCTATCTAGAGAGACACATATATACACTCACAGCAT